>OOFG01059882.1:0-16732 GCA_900323295.1 Molva molva
CGGAATAAATGTCAATATAATATTCAATTTGATGTTGTTTGATACATTTGTGGTTTACCATTACGTTTTTTATTTATGAATGAGACTTTGTAGACAGGATTTTACGATTCCTCGATCTTGTTCTATGCTCAAAATTTTTAGGAACTGTTATAATGTTAGCCAGTTAAAGTCAAGTGTGCTTGACTCGCACACAATCACATTTAAAAAGAAAGTAAATACTGAGGGTATTAAGACAGCTTTAATTAAAAAATAAAACAACCTAACAAAAAGTTTTTACAAAAGGTATGCTGCCGTTAAGATTATTTGTCGATATGAAATACCCCAAAAGACATTTTAAAAATGGGTTTATACTGAAGAATATTAACAAGCACACTCCAGCTTCAAGGCATCAAATTCAGAATGATATTAACTTTTTATGAAATGTAAAATGTCTACATATAAAAAGAAATGACCTTGCACTATTCACCCTCTTCCGCCCACAAACAAACACAGAGACATACATGAACATTAACTGAACCACTTGTTTCTTTTGATGCTGGCCGTCTTTTTGCCATCTCCCATTATCTTCTTCTTGTATTTTTCCACCATGCTGTCGAAGCGGTCCTCGTCTTTGTTCCTGAAAGGCTTCTTGCCTGGTTTCAAACTCTGGAGAGCCAAAGAATAACCTAGTCAGAACTATTTGCTTTGTGTACCAATATCACCAATATCAATAATACAGTAATAAGGTATGATGTAGGCATGGTATAAATTGTTCAAATACTAATTGTGCATGTTGAATAATTGAAAAAGATAAAAGTAGGAAAGCTTGACCCCCAAACCACATCAATAGTTTGAGTCCATCTGTGTTTGTGTTAGCGCACAAGGACTTGTTTCACATGCTTTTGAACAAAGGTTGAATTTAAGTATGTTGCCTAACTTGTGCTTTCTAGGATTTAAACAAGTTTTTATGTAAATGGTAAATGGACTGCATTTATATAGTGCTTTTGCTAACCAGTGGTCACTCAAAGCACTTTACAATTATTGCCCATCATTCACCCATTCATACACACATACACACACCGACGGCGGTGTCAGCCATGCAAGGCGACAGCCAACTCGTCGGGAGCAGTTAGCGTTAGGCGTCTTGCTCAGGGACACCTCGACACTCAGCTAGGTGGGTGGGTGAGCCACTGCCACCCAGTAGTACCCTGTAGTCTGACAGTGTGGGTGTTTAGCATCATGTTACCTGTGGTCTGGACTGTGTGGGTGTTTAGCATCATGTTACCTGTAGTCTGACAGTGTGGGTGTTTAGCATCATGTTACCTGTGGTCTGGACTGTGTGGGTGTTTAGCATCATGTTACCTGTGGTCTGTCTGTGTGGGTGTTTAGCATCATGTTACCTGTAGTCTGACTGTGTGGGTGTTTAGCATCATGTTACCTGTAGTCTGACTGTGTGGGTGTTTAGCATCATGTTACCTGTAGTCTGACTGTGTGGGTGTTTAGCATCATGTTACCTGTGGTCTGACTGTGTGGGTGTTTAGCATCATGTTACCTGTAGTCTGACTGTGTGGGTGTTTAGCATCATGTTACCTGTAGTCTGACTGTGTGGGTGTTTAGCATCATGTTACCTGTAGTCTGACTGTGTGGGTGTTTAGCATCATGTTACCTGTAGTCTGACTGTGTGGGTGTTTGTTATTGTGTTACCTGTGTTCTGGACCCTCCCCAAGTAGTAGCCAACAGCCCAGCCCTACTGCTAGTCAAACTTCTGAAGTCCGACAACCAACAAATGTGTCTGCTTTTTCAGCCATTAACCCCATACGACAATAAATCAAAGCGATACAAAGAAATGACCAGGGCAATTACGTACTTTATCGCTAAAGATATGATGCCTATACGCAGGGTTGAAAAACAGGGCTTCAAGAAGCTAATGAGTGTCATGGATGCCAAGTAGGTTATGTGCTGTCTGTCCTAAAGAAAACTGTAAATTGAGCATTATTATTATTATTATTAAATATATATCGTGATAATTATCGATATCGATCAATATAAAACAACTTATGGTGATATCATTTTTGGCCATATCGTCCTGCCCTGGAATCACGTCCCCTGTGGTCTGTACTGTGTGGGTGTTTGGTATCATGTTACCGGTGGCCTGGACTGTGTGGGTGTTTGGTATCCTGTTAGCTGTAGTCTGACTGTGTGGGTGTTTTGTATCGTTACCTGTGGCCTGGACTGTGTGGGTTTCTGCACCATCGAAGGACCCTGGCGGTCCTTCCTGCTGGGGCGACCTTTAGGCTTCTTGGGAGGAGCCTGCTGTTTTCCTTTATCACGCAGTCTGCACACAGAACCACAACATTTCAGTCAGGGGATCCCAAACTGTTTTGTGTGGAAAAGCCTGAACAGAAATATAACCCCGCCCCTAAATGGACACCAAATATCTATCAGAAGTCAACAAGAACATATTTCTTTAAAATCTGATTGTGGGCGGAGACTAGCTCAAACAGGTGTGTTTGGTTTTCCTTTAAGGAAGCATTATGAGCTTTTATGAGCTTCAATTTAAACTTTAAGAGGTTGGATCACAATTTGAAAGGGATGGTTCGTCGACAGAGAATCGAGGGAAGTATAAATTGGATGTACCTGATCTTGGGCCCCCTATGTGAAGGGAAGGGCAGAGTCTTTCGCTTCTTCTTTCCGTCCTCCAGTTCTACATATTCCACCTCCGGTTGAGTCAGGAATCCAGAGAAGCTCTTGGCTTCCTGAGGATCTGAGTCAGGAGGAAGATCACAGAAACATCAGCACATTTTAATGCTTCTAAACATCAGCCCGCACACACGCCGACCACACAATTAAAAGGGATACGACAAGATATTTAGAAACTGCCGTAGTCTTGTAGTTTGTCTGCAAACACAGATAATTCGGCCCTATTTCTGGCGCTGGTACAATTATATTATAAGCTGCCTCTGGCTGGATAGTCTTTGCGGAGGGTAACCCTCACAGCGGAGCATCACGGGTAGCCTAATATCGCAGTACTGAAAATAATGTCGAATTATCTGTGTGTTGGCACTCATTTTAAATAAGCATCTCTTCAGAACACATTGTAAGCCTTTGGAAATTAATTTAAAGTGCATTCCCCTCACATGAACAGGAGCTAGGCTACTGTAACTCTGCAATTCAATGGCAAATGCTAACCCAGCAAACTCCCCTTCTGGACGCACAATGATGAATGATTGTTATGTTAAGCACTTTGGGTGCCTTGAAAAGTGCTACAGTATATAAATCCAATGAATCATTAATATTCAATTCAAAATCACTCAAAAATCATACCCATTTTCCTTTTGGGTTGTACTGAAGGAGCCGTTTTGTTCAGCCCGCCCGGCTGTGCGTTAGCCCCAACCGGCTTTGCATTAGGGGGTGATTGAAACTTCACTCGACATCCAGGTTGTGGCTGAAACTTCACTCCACCTCCAGGTTGTGGCTGAGATGTCCCTCCACCTCCAGGTTGTGGCTGAAACTTCACTCCACCTCCAGGTTTGGGCTGAAACTTCACTCCACCTCCAGGTTGTGGCTGAAACTTCACTCCACCTCCAGGTTGTGGCTGAAACTTCACTCCACCTCCAGGTTGTGGCTGAGACGTCCCTCCACCTCCAGGTTGTGGCTGAAACTTCACTCCACCTCCAGGTTGCGGCTGAAACTTCACTCCACCTCCAGGTTTTGGCTGAAACTTCACCTCACTTCCTGGTTGTGATTGAAACTTCCCTCCACCTCCAGTCTGCGATTGGAACTTCACTCCACCTTTACCAGGTCCGTTTTTGAAGTGTTCCTGAAAAGGACGAGGGATTATCTTACCTATAAGCACAGTGGCATGGCTACTCCGTTACCGGGTTGCGATAAGCTGAAGAAGTCACAGGCACGCTAAATCCAAACATAACATTTGGCAATACGTGATGTGAAGATCTGGCGTTTGGTGCATGTATAGAATCAATTGGAAAAGCTGGTCAAGGTGTTAACCCGCTATAATCGGCTTTTCTCATGTAAGCGCAGTCATTGGCTTGATTGTCAAACAGCATCAAAAGAAAGTCTGCAAACGCACCTTGTTTTTTAGTTGTCGTTCTTCCTTTAATTTCAGCTTCCTTCCGTCCTCCAGGGAAAATTCTACGATAGGTCTCTGTGGCATGACCCAGAGAGGAAAGAAACTCATGTTAATTCAACAAACAGCCTGCCTAAACAAATACTGCAGAGGCGGTGCAGACACAAACCGAGTTCAAACAACACATGGCATTGAACAGAATTTTGCCAACTATTGAAGTCTGTCAATGTCAAGTCACATTGACAGAGCAGGGAGCTGGATCCTACTCTTAGCTAAGTTTGTAAAAAGAGCTTCATGGTAAAAGCCTACCTTGTTAGGGCCGAAGATGTCAGGGTTGTTATTGAGGTGGCGCAGGGTGCTGAGAGCGTGGTCCGAGCGCTGGAACTGGACAAAGCCATATCCTAGAGACTGGCCCATCGCCTTGCCCTTCTCTGGTTTCCTGTCATACATCACCCTGCACTAGGGAGAGAAAGAGTATAAACCATGTAAACAAAAAGGACTTTGATTCAAGAAAGACCGCACGACGCATACACAGCAGACTCAAGTCCAAATCCTAATATTATCATATCATGTAATTACGAAGAGGAGTCATTTTTATCTAGTGTAGTGAAACTAACTGTAAATGATAAGGACTCCCATGGATTGTTTCATAAGGGTGACATCATTTTGTTCTGTATTAAATTTAAGAAAAAAAATATTAAAAAGGAAGCTTTTTAATTGGCCCACTGACCCATTTTTATAATTTTTTTTAAAAAGGTCCAATTACCCATCTATAAGGTTTCTCACCTCAGTGACGCGTACTCCTTTGCTTCCGCTTACAGCTTGAAGACAGATAGCCTTCAGTTTTGAATTGTCCACCGACTTGGGTAGATTATGGACACAGAGTCGAGTCTTCGACACATACACATTTATGTCTCGGAGCTTGGTTCTCTTAACCTCTTCAAACTAAAAGGGCATTGGGCAACACAAACACAGACCAGTTAATACAGCATTGGTAACAGGTTGAAGGGCTAATATGGTAAGCCAATATGTTTGTACAGTACAATGTACATTCTGTAGCAGTTAAACAAGGGAATGCAGAAGAACACCTACTCTGGTTCGTTTAACCATGTCTGCTTCAGGCACACCCTCTGCAGCCTTGGTTCCGGCACGTATTACTAGTAAAAGGTAACAGAACATAAATAAATAGAAAGGCCTTCAGGTCTATTTAAATAGCATGCAAATAAGTGGCCTGTTTATATCTGACAAACAGTATTGACTATTGTGAAACAACGAACTCACAAAAATGTCCCAATGATAGGAGTCTCAAAAATACAAGCCAAATCGCACGAGTTCATCCCGTTTACAGTGTGCGTTCTGTAAACAGCGGAAAATCCAAACGCTTGTGTAGAAATTGGGGAATTGCGAATCTGTGTTTCAACCACACTTACATCCTTCTCTAGCTAGGTAGAGGTTCCTGGCACCGGTCTCCACTTTCACCTTCTTGTCTTTGAGTTTGGCTGCGTTTTCCCGGCTTACCGCCGCTGAGACTATCAGCCTCCTACCGTCGACGCGGATACCGCCATTCTTAAAAAGGAACAACCAATAGGATTCGAACAAGATGAAATACTCATGTAGGCCGTATGTAGCGTTCTGTATTGGTCGTATTGGTCACAATGCCATAGAGTGTGAATCTGGGTTAAACATATTGACTTTAAAAGAGGCTTACAGTTTAAACTGGGTGATGCAGAAAAAGATAGATAGTGCCCTCTGCTGAGCAGCGCACTAAGCTAAAAATACATTCATGAATGAATGAATGAATGAATGAATGAATTCATACGACGCAACAGCTTACCTCGGCATCCTCTTGGGCCATTGCAATGCACTTTTCTGCAGAGTGTTTATTTTTAAACTGGGCAAATGCACAACCTGGTGAAAACAAAGACAAACAAAAGCTCCTATGAAGTGGTTTCCTAAAACAAAAACAGTTTGGTTTTATTGAACCACTGGGTACAGTACCTTTGGAGTGGTCCGTGTCTGGGTGAAGAACTATCTTGATGTATTTCAGCTCCCCGTAACGCAAGAGCGCCTCCTCCAGGCCTTCCTCTTCGGTGTCGAAGGACAGGTTCCTGACAGCACCCCGGAGATGGGGAAGAAAGTAAAGGGGCCGTAGGGGGGGGGCAAATCAGGCTGACTGAACAAGAAGGCTTACAGCGACGTTCGTACCACTACAGCGATTTGTTCCCAGTTAGGGCAACAGTCAAGTTGCCCAAAAACGGCATACGAGGTTGTGTCCACTAGGGCTCGATGTTTTAAGAACACATGGTGTTTTTCCATTAGCGCTTATGACCGTGCCGAGTCGTACTGCACAATGCGCGCCGCTGATTTTGCGTTTCCACTACCAGTTTAAATGCGCCGAGCTGTGCCGAGCCCCTTCGAGATCGGGGCTACAGCGAGCCTGACCCGCCTCCAAGCGGGCTGCGGTGACGTCCTCCCTGGTTGCTGTTCGGAGCGAGAAGTTGTCTCTCAAATCGTAGGAATACAGACCTATAGAAATACAATAAACTGTGCGTTCTTGTGCCTGAGACGCATCGCCATGCACGAGGATTATGAATAGAGTTCTCAACAGCTTGATTCGCCATGATTCGTTCGTTCCTATAACTATGTTGCCTAATTAACATGGTTAATGAAGGTTTAGATAGAAGCGCACAGTGGTGATTTTATATAGCTCGTTGACATAGGACAGATTTATTTCAGATTAGTATTGTTCTAGAAAAGACTGGGCATTGGACAATATATGTGAAACATTGTCCAATGTGTTAACAAGACTAATCTGAAATTAATCGGCTCTCAATAAATTATTGAGATTAGGAGGCAAACAAGGGGGAATATTGAATATCAAACTGTACTCATCATCACGGATATCATTGTGTGTGTTCCATCCATCTGATACAAACCTATTATATTAAATGTCCCTTAAAATTACAAATGAATGTGTGTGTTGTGACATCGACACAAAACACAGCTTCAAATCAGAAAATAAAGAGTGTTTATAATATTTACTTTACCAGGCTCTAATAATTTTCTATATAAGAATGTTATAATAATTAAATATTAATATAACCGTATACCAGTAGCGCAGACTACATTTCAGAGCTGAGCCTACAATAATGTTTATTCGAATCAAGGCTCAAACACTGAGGACAAGGGCATTAAGGGTCTCGAACAAAACAATGTAGGACAGCGAGGATTACCAACCTGATGAAGATCGTTCTGCCCTCATTCACATCTGAAGGGAGGGGTTTCCTCGGTTTACGATCTGGGAGATAGAGAACACCGATTGGACATATTAACAAAAAAGGAAAAGAAACATGTAATTTGAAATGTGTAATTTGTGTCTTAATTGAATCACCGCAAATGTGCTAGGAGAAAAAAACATCTACGCCAACAAACCTACCTAGATCATCATCGTCATCGTCATCATCATCATCATCATCATCATCCTCGTCACTATCGAAGCTGCTGTTGTCATCATCTTCATCTCCACTCTCTTGAGACCCGCCATCCTTCTCCTCTTCATCTTCCTCCTCCTCGCTCTCCTCTCCATTGTCACTATCCTCTTCATCTTCTGAAGAGGCCTCCTTCACCTGCTGTGCAGCCTTTTTGGAAAGGGCTCTGTGGAAAGAACAGGGTCACAGGGTTTGTCAGCTTCACATATTTAAAGCTAGTGTAGGCAATTTGGAGAAACCAGAGTAAGCTAGATTTTTATAGCTTTAGGATTTTTATAGCTTTCAAGACAGACAAGTAAGCCATCCAATCATTTCATTCGGGCCGAATGAAATGTTTGGACGGGCTTATTACAGGCCTGTGACTGCCACAGATACTGGATTTCTTCCTTTTTTTCGTCAGAGCATTTGATTCATTGATTGCTGTCGGGATGTAAAGAGGATTTCAACAAATATGACAAAAAATGCTTCTAAAATAAATGGCCTACCCTAGCTTAGGCCACTCGGCCAAAGTAGGAGGCTCTTGGGAGTTCATACCCTTTCTTGGGCGCCACTTGTTTCTCTGCTCCGCCCTCGTCCTCAGAGTCACTCTCCGGTTGGTCTTTTACCGGATCTTCCTTTTTCTTAGGAACTGAAGAAAATGGGTCTTCAGTCTCCCAGAATGATCTATAGATGGTTGTTCCTGTTTCTACACATACTAATTTGTTGTTAATTACAGCAAGAGAAAGGTAATTGTGTCGAGCAAGTCCTACCTTGACTGGAAGGTGGTTGTGTGGCAAGAAACTTATCCTTAGGTAAGGCCCAGTCCACGGCTACCGGACGCCCTTGAGGATAAATATTGGTTGGACATTTTTGTCAATTCCCAAACACATCAAGTCACTCCAAACCAAGTGATTGTGGTTAATGTTATGATCAGGATATTAAACATAATACAATCGCTCCTGTTGCTGCTTATAAGCACGGTGTCGGTACATTTGTTGAGCCAGCTTTAAGACTTACCTTTGATCTCCTTCATGTTCATAGCTTTGAGTGCTTTTCCTGCTCCCGACATATTCTTGAACAGGACAAATCCAAAACCACGCATCTTTCCATCTATTAAAAACCAATGAATGGACAATTTGTTCATATATCATACAGCATTTAAATGTGTTGCTTAGTTGACTTAAATGCACATTGTTGTGAGAAATATTATATTAATAAGTAAATGTGATATTTTTACCAGGTTTCAGAGGGATTTTGGTTTCAAGGACTGTTCCAAATTCTGCAAAAGTTTTCTCCAGATCATCTTCAGAGCACTTTGACACAACACACAAAAAATTACAAATAGAAGATGGACACATGGGAGCAAGAATTTTTTTGGGTTCTCTGATGCCACCTCAGAGGACAAAAAAAGATCTACCTTAAAACTGAGATTTCTGATAATGAGTTTGGATTTCAGTGCACTTTTTCGAATCCCTTTAAATGTGGGCTCCTTTTCCTTTGGAGGTTGAGCTTTCAGGGTTTCCTCTTTCGGTTGTTGCTGTTTCGTGGTTCCCTCTTTCAGGGCTTCCTCTTTCTGGTGTTTCGGTGGTCGCTCTTTCGGGGGTCCCTCTTTTGGGGGTCCCTCTTCCAGGGGTTTCAGTGGTCGCTCTTTTGGGGGTCCCTCTTTCAGGGGTTTCTTTGGTTTCTCTTTTGGGGGTACCTCTTTCAGGGGTTTCTTTGGTGTCTCTTTTGGGGGTCCCTCTTTCAGGGGTTTCGGTGGTCCATCTTTCGGGGGTCCCTCTTTCTGTTCTCCCTCTTTCGGAGGTTGCCCTTTAGGAGCTACGGGAAAGGGAATTGCAGAAAATATAATAATTGATTGATTTAGTCCAACTCTATATAGAAATGACACTATTGTATTCTGTCCCGTTATATATGGCTCATATCGATTGCTCACAATCCGTTGGAAAAGCATTCACAATACCTGTCTTCCTTTTTTCATGTATCTTTTTCTTTGCAACTGACACAGATATCGTTTTCCCGTCGTAATTTTTGATTTCTTTCATTGCTTGTCGTGCATCCTCCTCCATGGCGAACGTGACATAGCCAAATCCCCGACATTGTTTTGTTCCTGATGTAAAACATATCACATAAACATTATCAATGTTATTTTTTATTATCAATTCAGTACATTTAGACAATAGAATGCGATCTTCAAACCTACCCTTTTCGTTGACAACGAAGCAATGCTTTATAGGTCCGATTTCTGAAAAGATCTCTGTAAGACGTTCATTTGACGCTGCATCGGGCAAAGATTTGACGAACAACGTGAGGGCTGGCATGATGGAAACTGTGTTAGTTCCACGAGGTATTAACTACTAACTATGAATTTAGAAACAAACTCGACGACCTTAAATGTTTAAACTTAAATATTCCGTTTGCTTCTACCGCATATGGTAAAATAAGCACCTTTCTAAAATGTGTGTAATTTCAGCATGTCAACCCAGTGAAACATCGCATGTTTACATGTGGAAGCAGCCATCTTGAAATAAAAGCGGAAGTCGTCATACAGTCATTCTAACTACTCACTGATGTCCCTAGTGTGGGAATTTAAATTCACTCTTTACAGCCTTTGCAGTCATGGATTATCATGCAACGCACACTACAGAGAACAGAAAGGCGGCGTGGCGAATTATGGCATGAAAGCAGAGTAAACTGTATATAGGAATATGTAGTTCATTTATTTAATAAAAGTACTACCAATTGATGGTAATAATGGCAACACACAAAGGCAAACATAAAACAAAAGGGACATTTATTATTTATTATATCGAATTTTGGAAGTTGTGAATCAATTCAGAATCATGGAATATAAGAATCGCGATTCTGACATGAATCGACTTTTCCCAACACCACTATAATCCATACACGTGAGTTTTTTTTTAAATCATTTACATTACATTATCCTTATATTTACCCCTCATCGATATTTGCATATCCCCTATCTCTCTCTCTCTTGGGATTATTAGCGGGTCCAAATATTTGGGAAAATCCCAGCACTGAGGATGATGTTAAATACTTTTAGTATAGGTAATTGGAATTTAGGGTCAGTGTGTTTTATCATTTCTATATGGAAACCATCCACAGCAAAGGCCTTCTTCTGATCAAGGGATTTCATTTTTCCTATAGTTCCACGAGTGTAATTGTAGTGTAGGTGGTTCTGATTATCTTTGATGGTTGATTCTAGTTGTTATTGATCATGCGCTGTGTTGGCTCTTTATTTGTTGTAATGGGGCTAAAAGAGACTGGAAAAGTGGTTTACCCATGTGTTTCCATTGCTAGTTCATGTGGTTTGAATCTATCGCTAGTTCAATGGTATTTAGCTGTTTTTTAACATGTTGTGCCTTTTTGTTCCATATGTTTTCCCCATAGTGGAGGCATACATTGTGCTTCTCTATCCGACATAACCCTTGTTTTATTGTGTATTTGTAAAACTAAAGTACGACAGTGCATTTGAAATTGGAGATGTATCGCCGTCTACAGGTGCACGTTTCGCCCTCTATAGGTGTATGCTATGTACGCAGCCAGATTTTGCAGATCAGCTGCGGTACACATTGGACAAAACTCGACGAGATCCACAAATGCGTATAGACGATTTCACATGTCTTAATATGTTCTGAAAGTGAGTGTGAATAGCAATTTACAAAACATAAGTAAACTATGTGTATTTGTGCATCGTGACATATTCGTGTGGATATCCTTTTACAAAGGAAGTAAACAATATTTGTGGTTCGTGGTACACGTAATGTGAATTGTCTTCTGTAATAACTCACTTCTTTTTACATGCATGTCGCCATCTACAGGTGTATGCTATGTAAGCATCCAGATTCTTTTTTATTTTAAGGATCAGCTGCGGTACACATTGGACAAAACTCGACGAGATCCAACAATGTGTATAGAGTGTCATAATCTGTTCTGAAAGTAAGTGTGGATATAATTTTAGAAGACACAAGTTAAAAATGTGTATTTGTGGATCTTGATTTCAAAGCACAAGTGAAAAAGTCTTGTGGATTGTGGTACACGCAACGTGAATCGTCTTCTGTGGGTTACGCATATTCAAGTCTTGCGCATTCACATTTTACAGCTCAACAGTGGGACATATTGGACAAAAATCCACAAATGTGTAAAAGTGAGTGTGGATTTAATTTTACAAGACACAGACGGACATGGAATTGGCCTGGCCTCTTGCCAATTCTAGGCCTAGTACCAGTTATATTAGTAACCCATTCATGAAAAGGTTGGGAACCCCTAGTTTATTTTTCAAGAGCTATAAATAGCTAAACAAATACAATTTAAATAGAAACAAAACACATAGGCCTTGAAAACAAAGAAAGTAAACAAGGTACATTAATAAGCAGTACATTTACAACAGCACACAATAAAAAATATTGGTTGAGGCAGTCACATGAATGCCCAACCCATTAAAATCCTATTTGCCAAACTGGAGAGGAACAGTACACAAGCGTTTGTGTACAAAAAGGAAGTTCCTCTCAAATAGTAGAAACAGGAAACCGCTCTAGAAATCGTACATGTTCACACTTTGTGGCTGTTAGTCACCACTAACTTTATCAGTGTCCATGCAGACATGTACAAACGCATATTCTTATTTTAAGAACATGCCATCACAGATCTTTGGTATTTATTGGGACAAAAAAAAGAACTCCAAACATCCATAAGGAACTACATCTTGGACTTGAGAGTGCTGAGCTTGAGAGAATAGAGGAAGTTGTCGAGAATCAGTTGGTATTCATGAGGATGCCTCCTGATGTGGCCTGCGTGTGTGGAATCTGCCCAACACTGGCCCGTCACGTCCATGCCACGTTTACGCCACAAGTCTAGTAGTTCTTCCACGGCCAAGTGGTCACTCAGCGGATCGTTTTCACAGAAGAAGAACAGAACGGGAGCACGGACCGGCATATTCTTGAACACCTCGATACCCCTGTTGAAGTGATCTACCGTTTGGTGTTTGAAAGCGCTGAAGTATAAAAGGCTGGTTTTTTCCACCAACTTCTCGCAGCGGGGGAACACAGTTAAACCTAAACCTGGAGACAGTGAGAGCAGGAAGGAACGAAAGAAAAAGGAATAAGACTTAAAAAATAAATAAATAAAATAAATTAAACCGCCGGCTGTTTTCTACTATGAGATTGTCAAAGTGTTGTCAAAAATCATCAATATTAACATCCGTTGACGTCATTGGTCCGATTTGGAGATCGCAAATTGCGGACCAATGATGTCAATGGTCCAATGGTGAAGCATTACTCTCTTGTATTAGAAATTAGCCTATTCTCCATTTCATTCCCCTTTAATAAGTAAAACCATTAGGTCAATGAAATATACTATGGAGCGTAACTGAGCTCACGTGTCATTTGTTTTACAATTCACCAACCTTTAGCCATCTTCTCTAGTGATCCCACCACAGCACTGTCATAAACATGACTTTTAATCCGGCCAGTGAACCCCTGGTATTTCTCTGGATTTTGAGACGCGTGCACTAGCATCTGACCGAATGTGTAGCAGCCAATGGAGAAGGCGTGCACGAGTAGTGGGCGCGACACAAAACGATCGCTATGAAGCAGCTCCAATAGCCTCTCGCTGTTTTCCAATCCCCATCGTGGCCAGAGGAAATCTGTCACCTGGAGAGAGAGAGAACAACATTTAGAGAGAAAACAGCAAGTAAAAACAACATTTAGAGAGAAAACAGCGAGCGAGCGAGAGAGAGAATTAACTTCCAAACTTGATGTTCTTTAAATTTAAAGTTTGCCTTTGTGTGTTGCTACATCCCAGCTCGCTAGGGAAAGGGGAGGCAACATAAAACCAGATATTTTTGGTAAAGTAGAGCTATTTATTAACAAGGAACCAACCACACACGAAAATAGAGGAGAGAAAACCTTGATGTGTAAATCTGTATGAATGATTTTGTATTTCTTACATTACTCTGCACCATGAGCACGTCAAAGCCCAAGCAGAAGTATGTTTCGCAATACTTGGCAACAGCATGAGGACGCGAGCCCAGCCAGGGGAGAATCAGCAGCAGGGGCTTGGTGTGTAGAGGGTCTGCAGGGGTCTGGGTGTTACTAGAGGCAGGCGACAGCCCAGCTTGGTTGAGGTACAGAGTGATATTCTTACAGAGGCTCTGGGCGATAACCCCCCTTCCCAGCATTGTGACGGCAATCGGTCGGGAGATTTGAGACTATGAAGACCGGTGGTAGCTGCAGAACATCAGGAAAGCAAGCAGAATCCAGAGAGTAATGGTCAAACAAAAATGCATTGTTTGTTGATGAAGCAAATAGATAGTGGTCCGTGTTATTTTAAAATGCAAAACAATCACTTTACATTATTCAGTGGAAGGCAACCAGCTTGGCCTAAGGCCTGCACACTATCAATCAATCAGATAAATGTACTGCCAAGAAAACGTTGATCGATTGTAGGAAGTGACGAACAGTCCTCAATAGCTGCACACTATCTTGCATCATGCTGAGCACGCACGCTGTCCTTTCCTATAAATGTAATAATGGATTAGTCACTTGTATGATCCCAACCATTAGATTAGAGTAGAATTGCATAGTCTTTCGTCCGCATGAGCTACACAAATGAGTGAAAGAAGGGATGCCTTCAAATGGAGTGAATAACTATGTGTTGTCTTGGTTGTTTTTATCAACAAGTGACTAAGAGGACGTTACAATCACGATCTCTTAGCCTTATCAGATTAGATTGAATGGAGATAAACTCACCAATAGTGCAATTCTACGGACAATCAGATAATAATTGTATTTTCATAAATAGGGTAGCCTACTCCATGGAGGGATTGCGACAAATGAAAAGTTAGGATACATCCCCCTCGACCTTGGTTGCGACCATGAACTTTAGCACACATTTTACTGCTTGCATTAGTGACAATATGTTTTAACTTACCGGAAATCTATAGTTGAGGTCAATCTTCGTATGTTTCATTATTTTCTTCGGCGTTTTTAAAATATAAAAACATGATCTGAATGTGGAATGCGGATGAAACGGCCACGATATTATACGTCTTGCTTGGCTACGTCCAAATCTCCAGGACAAGCCTATGCCACTCCCGTGAGTAGGGTTCGCATGTATCGCTGCAGAAAGGAGCTAGCCGTAAGTGGGCGGAATCCTGCATGTTTGTGTGGCTAACAGCCGTGAGTGGGAGGGGGGGAGGTATCAAATGGTCCAACTAAGAACAAGAACACCAAGAACGATAAGTGGTTCGACGATAAATGCAAAAACACTAGGAACAATTAAGAAACCTGTGAAATCAAAAACATAGACACCAAGACAACGACAATATCCGTCTCCATTATTATGAGAACTTAAAACAATACAGAAACACAATAAGAAAAGAAAAAGAGAAAAAGGGATCAACATGTTGAGAACCAGATAAACAGAAATCCTTCGACTCAAACCACTTCTGGGAAAATTGGAACACACTAAACAAACAAAAACGGGAAGATCTACACATCGAAAATGGAGATGTATGGGTAAACCACTTCTCCAACCTTTTTGGCCCCATCGTAAAGGACAAAGAGCAAACACATACAAATTACAAACACTAGAATCACTGAATCAGAATCACAGAATATTCAATATTAGCAGAACCTACTAGGCTCTCCAATCACATTCAAATAACTACAGGACAAAATAAGATCCCTCAAACTCAAAAAGGCCTGTGGTGTTGATGGTATTCTAAATTAAATGATTAAATATACAGATCACAAAATCCAATTGGCAATACTAAAACTGCTTAAAGGACCCCTATTTTACCACACGGTGTGAGCTTGATTAGACGGCGGCCCAAGAGATCGAGCAGGCTGCAGTTTACTTGCCGGCCAAAGGGGCGAGTAATGACACGGATTTAATGTAGGACTATTAGATTATCTTGATCTAAATTGTGTAAATTATGGTTTGCATTTAAGAAAACTGTATAAACCTGTTATTCTGTCTCAATCTAGGCCAACTCTTGTCGCGGATAAAAACCCACACTCTAACACTTTAACAAAATACGAGAGGTCGAGAAGAGGCGAGGTTTGAAAGATTAAGGCTTTATTATCACTTGCACCGAAGTAATAACAAAACCTGAGTTGGTAAAAATAAGTTACATCTTAAACATCTCAATCATTACAATGTAAAGAAGTTACATCTTAAACATCTCAATCATTACAGTGTGTTGTGATATGTAAACACATATGCAATGCAACGATATCACACTTACCTGTACAGAAAGTCATTCCTTGTGATAACAGACCACAAACCACTTGTAACCATATGTGCAAAACCACTACATGCAGCACCACCTCGACTTCAGCGGATGCTTATCAAGACCCAAGGATACAACTATGAAGTCAGATACCGACCTGGAAAAGAAATGATACTGGCAGACACTCTCAGTCGTTTACCAAACCCTGAAAACAACAGTGACATTGAGCTGGATGAAGGCATAGACGGTATCGATGTAGAGATTGAGGATCCAGAGCGGCACACCATCGCCATAATAAACTTCTCACATGAAAAGCAAGATGCTCTGCGGATCCAAATTACTGCCGATCCAAAGCTCAGTGCACTAAAGGACTTCATTCATCAGGGATGGCCAGAAACCATAAAGGATCTACCCAAAGACCTGCGTCCATATTGGTCATTCAGAGATGAACTCGCTGTGGAGTCAGGAGTCATATTCAAGGGCAGACAGGTACTTATCCCAGACTCTATGACTGATGACATCCTAAAACAGCTACACGTAGCACATCAGGGCATAGAAAAAACACGCCGGCTGGCAAGAGAAAGTGTCTACTGGACGAAGATGAATGACGACATTGAAAGAGTCTGCAAATCATGCAGCGTTTGTGCAGAACATCAAGATGCAAATCCAAAAGAACCTCTCAAACCGCATGAAATACCGTCAAAACCGTGGCAGTCAATAGCTTCTGACCTGTTTGAAATCAATGGCCGCCACTACTTGTTGACTGTAGACAGATACTCAAAATATCCACTTGTGGATGAAATGCCTACTCCAGTATCCAGCCATGCAGTCACACAGAAAATGCAGTCGTACATGTCATTATTCGGACGTCCAGAAGAAATACTGACTGATAATGGACCACAATACACAGGACAAGCTTTCCAAAGACTGATAAAAGATTGGGGAATC
>OOFG01059886.1:0-21863 GCA_900323295.1 Molva molva
ATTGTGATGTTACATGCTTTGTGGTTCGGTGAGTGCTTATATTGTTCTGAATCAACCAAACACATTTAAACTGTAAACAGACAACATCATACGGACGGTTCATTCTTTTAAGATTTGAAAAGCTGATTACGTTATTTTTATAGTATTTCTTTCCGTGATAAAAAAAAAAATCTATAATGAAAGAGAGCAATCCCAAGAGCCTCAATCCCAGTACGGTCACTCACCCCTGTCACAACCCATAACTCCAGAGCTGTGTCAGGCACATGTCTCGCAGACCATAACAACACTCTAATAAGCATCGCGGGAAATATCGCCCTGATATCCTGCGGCAAGAGGCATTGCGTTAGAGATACGGCTCCCCGCGCTGCTCCGTGTGTATATGACCGGGGTACAGTCGAGACCGTAATTCAAGCTGTGGCCAATGGCGCTTTGCCGCCCCCTTGTCTGCTATAGGCCAGATACTGCCGGTATGCGCTCAACGACAGCGAGGGCCACAAAGGCACTTGAAGCAGCGTTTTTTTTACGACCGGAAGAGGCCCCGGGGCCCCGTGACTGGAGTGAGGGATGGAGAGACGGTGGTGATGTGTGGGCATTAATCTCTCTGAGATCAGGATGGACGGAGGGCAGGGGAGGGGACGGGGCTCGAGGTGTTTGGATATGGGAGGATGATGTGAGCTGGGGGTGGTGGGAATGAGATGTGTGTGGAATGACACGGCCATCGTGTTACTCTACTGAGGTCAAAACCACACATATATGTATGGGTGTGTGTGCTTACGTGTGTTTGTAAGTAACACACGTAAGCACACACACACATACACACACACATACATACATACATACATCTGCAAACTCTCACAAACAAAGAGGAGATAAAAGGAGTGAAAGTGTGTGTTGGAGCTGGTTGATTAATCAAATATTGATTGTGATTGTTGTTGCAATTCATTTTACTGTTGTTGTACGTGAACAATCATGAATGTGACAAATACATCTCTTGAATAAATCTCTTTATTACGATCTGGGCTTCCCACGATCATGAATACCAGAAAATCAAACAAAACAATTATTAAAATAATAATAATTATATAATATATATATATAATTTATTTTGCAATGTTTCAAAATACACTTTACAGCAAGAATAAAATCACATAATAAAAAATGTCCAACATATCAGCATTGTCAGAATAAAAGGTACAATTCGTACAGAAAGACAAGAACATATGAAAACGTTTAGAAGAGTTAAAAACAAGTTTAAGGGAATGGGTTTTGAGGGGAGTTTTGAAGGATGAGGGTTTAGGGAGAGTGTTCCAGAGGGAGGAGGTGGCAATGGAGAAGGCCCTGCCGCCGCAGGTTCGGTGTTTGGTCTTGGAGGGGGCAGCAGATCGGAGGGCCCGGGTGGGTGCATGGTGGTGCAAGACATCAGTGAGGTAGGAAGGTGACCCGTTATGGAGAGCTTTGTAGGTGGTAAGGAGCAGTTTGATGTAGGGGGAGACGGAGCAGAGTTGGGTGAGAGGATGGAGAGGAAGGATGGGTTGGGTTGAGGGGACGGTGGATCACAGCAGTGACCGGGGGTGTGGGACCAGAAAGTTTGAATGCCAGGTATTCAAATGAGGAGGGAGATGGGATGGCGAGGAGAGTGGTTTTGATGTCATGACAAAGGATTATTGCTATTCCGCCCCCCCCGTCCATTGGCCTGTGCTTTTTTCCATATATGTGAATCCAGAGTTTTTACTCACACCAAAGCCCTAACTTTACGACACACAGAGCTCATGGTTCACGTTAGCTAACTCTAAAAAAGCATAAAGATATTAGCTGCTTGTTTATTTTAACCGCATTTGTATTTACTTGTTTCAGAAATATTGAAGCATTCTGTGCCAGAATGTGACTTACACACTGATGGGAGTTGAAAATCAATTTAATCAGACATTTGCAATGAATCAGATGATATGTATTGATAAATCAACATTAAGGTTACTGCTGTTTAAAATGTACACAAAATACTTTCCATTTAGAGTACACAATACTATGTCTTGTTTGCCAAATAGAATGCTTTGTCTTTCATGTGTTTGTCTGTAAAGTCTGATTTGCTTGAGTCAAGTGTTTTTGTTCAGCCATTTGTTTTACTCTTTACTATTTAGTCCTTTGGCCGACACCTTAATCCAAAGTGATTAACAGTGAATTAAGGAACCTGTCATTAAGGGAAGCAGCAGGTGGAGGGTTAAGGTATCTTACTCATGGATCCCTACAGGTAGGCTGTGGGAAAGCGGAACAAACCCAGGACATTTCAGTTGGGAGTGGTGGTGGTGATGGTGGTGGCGATAGAGAGCACTGTAACACATTTCCCATAGTGAGAAGAAACTATGTCTGGTGTTCTCTCTTGCCCAAGGTCAAAAGCAGAACTAAACAGATGATGTGGCTCCCAACACAAGCTGTTGGTCTCATGGCTTTTTAGAGGATTACGACATGAGCTCACGAAAAAGCTCAAAGCAAGGCACAAATACAGTAATTGTATATATTTTTTATGATTTAGATTTTAATTTTGAACGCAATTATCCATACGATCACATACAGACAAAGCAACATAGAGTGACAATAAAAGTAAACACCATAAAAGACATAAGGTAAAACAAAACAAGGAAAGCGGGTACATTTTCATATTCCTTCATACTTGATTTTGCTTACACTGTACAAGGATATAGTGTGTCTATTTATATATTCTGTGTTCAATATGTAATTTAACGCTTTTCCTTTTTATGATTTAAGTGTCTCTCCAATGTTTTATTCCCAGTGGCTGATGTTTCTCTCAGTGATCTATCAGCATGTTCCAATTATAGTAAGTCCAGAAAGCCCTTCAGCCAAGTATCCACATTAAAACAGTGAGGTTTGCCCTCTTTTCAATTGATTAGTATGATTTGTTTGACTGACATAACGACAACGACAACGACAACTGTAGACTAGGTTATATCCCAGTCTTACCAGCAAGCAGACTACAGGACTGAACGAATATTTCAGTCAGTTACCTCCGACCTAATCTTGGATCCAGCAGTCCCACTATGTTATGGCATAACTTCTAAGGGGAAGACGGCACAGAGCCTAGGCCGAAAAACAAGAACTGCGAGGGTGCGGAGCTGCGCCTTGTTTCCTGTTTCATTACAGAGATATTTAATCGAAGAACATTCAATAATGCAAGTGGACGAAGCATTCTGTGGGGAATTAGGGCATTTTCTACAGTAGACAGTATACAGTGTTCATTTGAATCCTTTGATACTTTTTACAATTAACTAGTGCTGACTGAGTTTGTGGGCCAATTACGCGCACACAGATCCCAACCTCCAGCAACGTGATTGGTCATTCAAATATGATACGAAAGAAAATGAAATGCCCTGTTCACCCTATCTGAGCTTGTCTGCAATCAGAGTTTAGATATAAATCTAAAGTCTTATTTGTGAGACTACCTCCGACCAAAAACCCTTTATGACATCACAATTCCAGAGCATGTGCATAAGTGTACCCCTCGCATTGCAGCCACGCCAGCAATATGCATAATGTTGGACATGTTTGTTGTATTTTTCCATAGGGTATCCCATTGAGCTGCTGACAGGTGTACACCTGTATCCCACTCCCACAGTGTCTGAGTTGAGAAGTTATGATTAGCGGAAGATAGAGTCAACAGTTAATTTAAGACAAACACTACCTATCATTATCAATTTACCACTACCAGTGGCATCTCCTATTCATTTTTGGTCAATATGCTTTTGAATCCCAGGTCAAGCCTTTTTGATCTTATCTTATTTAGAATTTATGTTAATTGCAGATATTGGAGGAATGTCCCATTAGTCACATTTAATTCTGTTTTTTCACTTGAATTTATTTGGTATTTCCATCTTAATCTGCTGCCTAATGTTACATTTCTGCCAATTTCATTAGTCAGTGATTTACCGCCTGCGGTGAGTAATGGGTTGTCCCATATTGGAGAGGAGAGCAGAGATTCTCCTAATCTTCTCTTTACTTTTATATTCATTATGCAAATATAATGATAGAATAGACTGGAATAGATCAATTACATACATTCATTAAAGACTACAAACTAAAACCCTTCAGACACCAATCAAATGTGATTTAGAGGACATATTCAGAATTTCAAATCAATAGCCCTTTGTATGCTGTCTGAGAAAAGTTTTTTTCAATATCGATCATCATAATCGTCAACATAATCAAAAACTCACTCAGATACATTTAACTATATGTTCACTTATAATATAAAGACAGACTATATAGATGTTATATTAACTGTTTTATATACAGCAGACCCATATCTGAAGTCAGTTATAGTCAGTTATCGCGGAAGGCATTCTGCTGGGCACCGCCTGAATATGGTAAAACCGTACACAAAAGCCCCGCAGAAAAATACTGCTCCGTTATCGTTGACTTCATGGCCATTGGAAACTATTTATAGGACGGAAATTCGTAAGGGGTGTTGTTGAATAGCATTCACCCCCGGGCGACAGGGTGTGCTTTTTCCGCGTTCATACTACATGGGTGTTACTGTAAATACAAAAGTAGACACTTCACGTCAGCTGAAGCCCGCCGTTCAATGTAAATAAATCAACCTTGAATTGAGTTTTGATCACAACACAACCGTGTCTCTGGTCATTCTATTATGCTAATTATGAATTCGGCGTGCATATATACACTTTATATTTTCTTTATTTGTATTGCCATACTTGTGTGTATATTATATTTTCTGTTAACTTGAACAGAGCCATTTTTACAGAACAATCAATTCCGTATTCTGATTTCAATCTGAAACGAGAACAGTTTGGTTGTAAAGATGGGAGTAATCTTTGCGAAACCCTACCGCGCCCTCTGTCCCACATGACTTGAACGCAGCACTACTAGCCAGTTGATGATTGTGATTTTTTGGTACCGAGCGGAGAGGAGATGCACACGGCACTCGAGTGAGGTAACTATATATATAAAAAACCATTTGTTTTCATTCACTCCCACAACATGGACCCGGGTGGCGTTTACTGCATCATGTTGTTAGATACCGTTAACCACCCACCACCCAAACCAGGCGTTCTAGTGTTTAGTTTGTATGTAAACGGGGCTTCATGGTAAATGTTTGCGCTTTGTAGCCTGTCAGCTAATTTCCAGTGGGTCGTCTATGCTAGCTAGCTAGTTTGGAGCTATCTGCTGCTTCTGACAGTTCCTCTGGTCAGCGCGATCCTTGGCTAGCCTCATAAAAGGCTGAAGTCCACAACCAAGAGGAACTGACTTTAAGTTTTACTGGCCGTTGCAAGTAGCTTGATCGCTATGAATGGTGCTTTCATTGACAAGAACAGCTACCTGGTTCAATGAATGCACCATTAATACCGATTTCGCTATTAGCCATTTAGCTCCACTTGGCATCGTGAGCACCACGTGTAGCACTATAGTGCGGCTTGAGCCTAGGGAATATTAAGGAGCAGTAGTTACATATGCCGTGGATACTAAATTCAATAAAATAATACAAAATAAAGACCAGGGTTAAAACCAGTAGTGTTTCCTGGATGAATGAGCCTTGGATGTAGCGATCATGGGACGTTGGGTCTTAAGTGGGCGTAGTGGGTTGGTCAGCTATGTTCATTCTTTATGTGTGAACTGTAACGTTTTAAAATCTATATTATTAAGACTAGATTTGTGGTCAAGTGTGACAAACTGACAAAATGAGGACGACTCTCGTAAACCGGTTGTGCCGAATTGTGAACAAAAAGGAAGCTATCTTTCTCTTTGTCAGTTCTGTCATAATTGCACACTTTGTTAGGCGTTTTTTAAAAACTGATTCTGGTTTAACACAAAATATGGAAGATATCGAAGCTTCCTTGCGTGTTCTTTGGGATACCAATTATTACTCGAGAGAAATAAAGCCTTTACATAGTATGTCGCTTCCAACGTGACTACAAATATGCTTATATTCAATAGTTCTGGAAGTCTTGTTGTCCCAGATGCTGAAACGGGGTGGTGGAAAATCTCAGTTGGTATCACCTCCTGTTCAAGGCCAATTTCACAGACTGTCAAGTTGTGTTGACGAGCAGTAATAGCTTAGCGATGTACTTGAGGAGCAACTGCTTGGAATAAATGGTACAGCCGTGAAAAGCGTCTCGAGATCGCTGACAAAAGAGACTGTTTATTCATTGGCTCTCCACCCACCTGGCTAGATTCACCCAGTGTTGGGATTTCTGTTATCTCCAATGCACATGTTAATTTACTTTCTTTGTGACTCCGAATCTCTTAGAGTTTGAGGGTTTTTTCTGTATATATTGTTAGATATTTAAAATTATGATTATTATAATGTATTAACTGGTGGTTAGTAGTAATTTGACTGTACTTTCTACACCAAGCAATTAAGTTATTTTTAACCTTGAAAATTTGAATGTCACTTGAATAAACTCTCATAAATGGCTATTAACTTGGTGACATACATGTACTTAAACAGTGAAAAAAAAGACAACTGTGTGACACAAAGTAACTTCTGAAAACCATTCAGCATCCTGTCAAACCCCCCTGAGCATGAATTGAGAACATACAGTAAGAGTTGTGTTCACTAGTCTCACAAAGCCATCCAGAGAGGTTCATAGAAAGCTTCTCAAGCTTGATGCTATGCGACCCCCCAACACTCTGAAGTATTCCTGGGGTCAGTGAAAGCATTCTTGAAGCTCATTCACATGATGTCATGTGTGTATTTAAAGAACCCCTATCCTTTGTTTATAGTAATGGGAGAAGACCGCTTTAATGGTGGACTCCTAGCCCATGAGGGAATTCACACCAGGGACCCCTTCCAGAATGGAAGTCTAAAAAACCTAAAGTCTGATTCCAGTTAGGGCTGCCAATTTCCAGACAGTGTGTCAATA
The DNA here is from genome assembly GCA_900323295.1 of Molva molva. NCBI lineage: Eukaryota > Metazoa > Chordata > Actinopteri > Gadiformes > Lotidae > Molva > Molva molva. Next base: position 6,894 of record OOFG01059886.1, read on the forward strand.
GCACATCGACATCATTGATCACACACTGACCATGTGATTGATTGATACAGTTCTATGTAAAGACCATGATTGTGACAGAGAGAGGGCTATGTATAACATCACTACAGCTGGTCATGACAACTCATGATGTAGCCTTTGATGACTCATTAAAGGGTAGGTGAACCCAATTTTCTTTTTTTTTTGGTTTTAAACGTGGTAATATGTATTTTATGATCGTCAACATAGCCATTATATCACTATCTAAAATAAGACTGTATGCAGTCTCCGTCAACCAGTTTGTGAACGTTCCACTCTGCTCCGCACGCAGGTAGCTTTCTTTTCATGACGTAGAAGGGCCTTTTACTATACTCTTCGACAACCTGTTTTTTTAGAAGTAATTATGCGGGTGATAAGGTTAGCTTGTCAACTTAAAGAGCCAGTGAACCCACTGTTTCAGCTGGAATTAATTTTGGGTTGAGAGTTTCAGGAAAGAGGGGGGCGTGTTATCCCCATGGTTACGACCCATGAAAACTTTGTGATACTTTTTTTAGTACCGTCGTTGTGTATGAACATTATGATGAGCAATGTTGTATATGAAATGCACCACACACCGTAGCATTATACTATAAGTGTCCGAAAACCTCAACTTTCTCTCAGACGCAGCAGTAATCCGCTGCCCAGACAGAGCTCCACACGTCCACACAAACCGCGCCGTCGGTGCCCCTTGGTCGTGTGTGCCTCGGAAAAGGCACTCAGACGTCACGAAAAGAACGCCACCTGTGTTCGCAGCAGAGTGGAATGTTCACGTTGTTTTAGGAAGAATGCCAAAAACATAGGATTTTACCCTTTTTCTCTAAATTGGGGACTTATTTCAGTAACAGTGATAAAACTGTGATATGTTGACGATCATATAAGACAAATTACCACGTTTAAAACAAAAAAAAATTGTTTAGCTATTGCGCTTCTCCATTGACCTGCACAGCAGATACAAGAGTTTGTATCTGACCCGTGCCGTGTTGCCTGTAGGGCCGGTTAGTGTAACCGCTAGTAACAAGTCTGCGTTCTTCTTTCTAAACTTCACTCAGTATTTTGATATCAGGAATATTATTTATTTTATTGATTGTTAAATACATTTTAGATTATCAGTGAGATATTATGGCATTTATATAGTTAACTTAATTTACTGTTATAAACATTGCTCTTGCTGCTCTATAAACAATATTTAGTTATATTTAAATATGAATAATTTCTAATCTTTTAGAGCAAAGCAGGAAGACTGCAGTGTAGGAGGACAGGCAAGCCAAAGTGAGGCACATAGCTGCTCAAAAGAGGAGCTATGACTGGTACAGGCAACATATAAGTTTCAGATACAGTGTGGTCTTCTTGTACATAGTGTATTTACAAAGTTTAAGGACGAGAGTAAAGGCTAGACAAGTGTAATTTGAGGTGAGGTTTAAGAGGGTTGTTAAGGTAGATGATTTACATTTTATTAACAAACTACAGAAGCGACTTGTTTTAGAAAGCCTATGCTAACTGATTTAAACCTATTTGTCATTGAGACCTGATCAGTCAGCTGCAGACATGTCCGTGAGTTATTATATTATAACAGTGCAAACAGGTGTACACATAGGCTTATCCCTTCTAATTCTGACTTAATATATTATAGCAGTGCAAACAGGTGCACACATAGGCTTATCCCTTCTGAGAAGCTGGTTAGTCGAGTTGGCTTTTTTATTTTGATAAAACTGGAAAAAAGAATGCAACGTTAAAATAATAAATGACAGCTTCAACATAGTCATAATGTAGTTATAGCCGGTGTTGTGTATTTTCTAGTTTTCTGAAGTAGCACTGAAATGCATTAATACTGCTACAGAGTATTAGGGCCAGGGTTACTTTTGTTTTGAACAATATTCATATAAATGTTTTTATGGTCTGATGTCCAAAGGCTGTTGTAGCTGTTTCACAACCATATGTAGTAGTTAGCAGTAGCAGTAACATGGCAACATATGCCACTGACACTGCGTTGTATTTGTCTTTGGTACATGGGATTTTGGGAGAGAACATTTCGATTTTGGCCCATTATCCGAGGTTGTTCTGCTGTTGGCCATTTCTTTAAAGGTAACAAGATACATTTTTAGAACTTGTTCACCTAAACAATTGCAGGCTTCTAATCGTAACCTTAAAGTATAGTACACCTTATTCAATTGAATTCACTGGCTCAGTACTTAGTGGTTGTTTTTCCCCCAAAATGGCAGACTGGGATAACAACGTCGGACGCTTCTCGTGGTGTTGTGTGACATAACAGGACTTAGGACCACATTTTCCCTATTAAGACCCATGGTCCCGATTAGCCTTTTTGGTGAAAAGAAAAGCCTTTTTGGTGGTTTTGTGGTACTTTTTGGTAGTTGGAAATCTGGAATAAGCGTATTTACTGAGGGCATTAACCCACGCCTATATGTTCAGCAGATTTAAATGGCCTTGGTTGTTTATCGTTGGATTACATGGGCATACCGGAAGCATACACAGAAACCACAATAGGTTTAAGTGGTTATGTGATTTGGGCCGTGACTACAAGGGTATTTGTCTATGGTCAACACAGAGAGCCACAGACCAAGAAGTGTTTTCAATCAAGTTTAATTCAACCCATGGTTAATAAAGTCCCTTGTGGCTTTATTTTTACATTGCACCTGCCAAATACCAGCTATGCCTGGGAATCATAATTTTGATTTATTTTCAAAGTCTGTGTTTTCTTAATTAGCCCCATTGTGCCGATTTGTCTGAAAGGCTCTCCCGGTTCGACGGCCGACTTCCAAAGGATTCTCCGGGCAGTGAACACATAGAGCGGACAGGCGTTAAAGTCTGGCCCAGATTAAGGATTCCACCCAACGCCTTTACCTTCTGTTCACGTTAATTCTCCTGCTGTTAGACTACCGGTTTGTTCACCTCAACGTTTGTATGTCTGTCTTTTGGGTATCAAACCTTTTAACATACATTATTTGCAGGCTAGTCTTTGCAGTATTATTACCATTTCTTTAATTCCCAGGCACCAACTGAGGGGGTTTGTGTTTAGTAGGAAGGTCACGTCCTGGTTGTGAACTACCATTGATAAATCACAATGTTATATTTTTCACTATTTTTGATTATGCTAATACTCCACTATTCACTGTTTTTTTATTTGCATTCATTACAAAGAAGCAGCTTCATCCTTCATTTCACATAGCTAGAATAGTCTGTTCAAAAACAACTGGATAACAGGAGTTGAGAACCAGGAAAATATCCCTATATTAAAATAAACCCAACCGTGCCTGATATCACATGGTGTGTGCTCCCCCTCTCAATGCACATGGACATATACTGTGCAACATGCTTACACACATATGAATCTCCCTGCTTCTGAGCCCAAAAAAAGAGCACATTGCTCGCAGCACTTAATTGCATAGGGACTCACTTTAGCATACGCACACATGCATAAAGGCCCTCCCCTACAGCCTTTTGGTTCAGCTCAAATACGCGTAACCAGACAAACTGCCCCCAAAACACATCCAACCCCTTAGCCTTTGGATTACCTTCCGCTTGACACCAAGAACCCAGCCTTTTTGTTGTGGTTGTTTGAGCAATATGTTGTCTGTGACTAAGGATTCATGGGTTCTGGATGAATTATAATGTCCTTTTAATAGCAGTTACCTTGTCCTTCAGCCTTGCTGCCTTTTTCTTTCTTGCCGTGATTAACTTGGTCTGAGGCTGAGCATCAGCCAGGCACCTGTGGCCTGCCCCAGTGTTCTCACACTGCTCTGTACTGCAGCATCTGCTGTGCTCAGTCTGGCCAACAGCTGATCAGTGGTCTGTTCAGGTAGCTGAATGACCCCCCTCCCGGTGACGGCCCTGTAGAGGACTAGACCATCGCACGGCACTCGCTGTGGTGCAAGGATTCATTTGACTGGGTAAGACGCTTGCGGAGGTTTTGGCTCTGTGTGTGTGTGTGTCATGATCGCCAGATGCCTAGTTACATGCCCCCATGGATTGAAGTGCGCCGTTGTCTGCAAGACCGCTTCGGAGACATGTTTTGAGCAGACGTCCTGTTTACTGTGTTGTATGCAGCTTACTATGACAAGGACATTCTTTGAGTGTCATTTTCCTATTTCAATTTAGAATTCCTATTTCAATTTAGAATTCCTATTTCAATTTAGAATTCCTATTTCAATTTAGAAATGGAAGCGCTTGCTGGTTTAGGTGTCCTGACGTACAGACAAGCTAGCATAGATCACGGTTCTTATGTGGTTTTTATGGTATTTTGAATGAGTTGACTTTCAAAATATATTATTTCTTCACTTTTTGAAACCTTTTTTTATGAGCTTTTAGGAAATAAGATACTGGGCAGTAATACCTGTATTCCAGAACCTATAAAAACGTTCTAATTTCCACACAGAATTATTCGGTTGGAGTCTGTTAGACATTTATCATCAGACCTGTGACCACCACATTTATACTGATTAGTAATAATCATAATACATTCATTTAAATAGCACTTTCAGGATACTCAAAGAAACTTTAAAAAGTAATAAGAGTAAAGAAAAAACAACACATGTCAATGGTTAAAAAGTCACATTTAAACAGTTAAAAGCATATAACTTTAGTGGAATTAAGGACAGGACTTCTTCAATTGGGCCAGTTGTAGCTGTTAAATAGCAAAAATATAATTAAAGCACAATTTATATCAGACTGTATATTAGGGATTGGCATGAGTACTTCAGCACGTTATTTGGACGTCAGTATTCGTTGACTGGAAGCGTCTATAGAGTAATGAAATTGTAGTTTTTGATAGATTTTCTATTTATGTTAACTTATGTATTTCTAACTGAAGCCCGGTTATGATAACCAACTTCAATAAATTGCACTTGTTTTTTGTTGTTGACTGAGTATGAAATAACATTGGATTTTACACCTGTTTTCTCTAAGTTACAGTATTATTTTAAAATAACGCGGACATATCTGTAGTCAATGCTGATTGATAGTGATTTCATAAATGTTATCAATAAAATCACATCCTATAACTGATGGTCTACAAATACAAAAGCCCTTACCTCTCTCATTGATTACTAGAATTGTACCATCGACACTCCTAAAACCCCTCCTACTCACGCCACCCAGCCAGCCGAGCTACACTAGTTCGCATCATACAGTTGCACAGCCAGTTAGAGTGGACAGAACAATGTCATTGAGTTTTCTGAATTCTGACAGTCTCCTGCCTCGTAACTGGAAGGGGCTCAATCTGAGGGTGCCTTCACACCTGAGCCTTTTCAAAATAATGTACTATTTGAAAATGGGGCTGAAACCATTAGCCTTCTTTGCTGCTTATAGTCTAGCTTTTAGAAATGCAAATGTGTTGATTTGGTTGCTTTCTTAGTTGCCGATCATTTAAACAAAGGAAGAGTACTTAAAGCTAGGATAGGCAATTTATTTTAGAATTATTTTTTTTGTTATATTTGTTGAAATGCTCTTTAATGCTTCATCCCGACAGCATTAAATAAATAAAATGCTCAGACAATTTTTTTTTTTAAATACAGTATCAATGGCTGTTGCAGGCCTGTAATAAGTCCAAAAAAAGTCTCAAAAAAAATCAAAATGAAAGGTTGGACGGTCTACCTGTCTGTCTGTCTACCTACCTACCTGGCTCACTCTGTCAGTGCATTCATTGTGCATGAACGGAGTTTCAGGTATGGGTCTCGTTACATTTTATCAAAATCAATTTTATGCTTATCAATCCAGTTCTTTAACGGCACTCTCATCTGTTATTTTAGAAGACAAATTAAGAACAACCATACATTGCTTTATTTTCCTCATAGTATGTAACCTTCCTTTCGTTTATCTAGCCTAAATTAATAGAAAATATATTTTCCTAATTTCTTCATCTATAGCAGCACTGGGTATGTCGGAGCTTATCGATTCTACAGTCTTTAATCATTTAGCCCCTGGGCCCATGTAATACCATGTTACGGTAGCCATCCCTATTGCAAAAGGTAGCGAGCCAGTCATGTTTTGGGGGAGTTTCTTTGGAGGGAGGCCAGTCGGGAAGGGTGGAATGTTTTCGGTTGGATACTTTCAAAATCTAGCTTACTCTGGCTGGTTTCTCCAAATTGCCTACCTCAGCTTTAAGTTGTAGGGCTCTTTATCCACTAAACTTGTGACGGCCTTTTCCGTTTTTTAAGGACCATCATCACAAACATAACCACTAGATTAACGATTTAAAGAATTTGTTGCAGCCCCACTTGAATCGTTTAAAATTAATGTACTGCTCATCCGGAGACTGTGCCCATGCTTAGATTGAATTATTGATTTGTTGCTTGTTTATCTTCTAGCACTAATCATTTACTTTGAGTAGGTTCTTTCTGAATGGTGGTTATCTGACTTGGGCAGTTGAGATGCCTCACTAGCTTCCTCAGTCCATTAGACTCTGGCCCTGAAAGAGGAAGAGGAATGTCCATGTGAGAATCACATGAGGCGGCTTAAGGGTCTGAGTCCACCCTCCTTCTCTTGTGTTGTATCTTAAAGGAATAGCTGGAGGAAGTACAGGGTTCCTTTTGATTAGAGAAGTTCTTGCAGCAGTCATGAGAGTGGAGAGCAGTGTTTTGAATACGGTATAATACTTAAGGACTTCACTGATGGTTTCCCATGATGGTATTCCTGGCCCTGCCTCTTAACCTTTCCATGCGTTATGCATCTCGGAACTTACAACCATCAAAGTATTGTTTTTAATTTGTCTTTGTTTACAAAAATAAATAAAAAAACGTTTTTTAATTGATAAGATAAAACAAAATGTGTTGAAATATTATGTCATTTAGTTTAGGTAATTATGTAGTCAATGTTTTGGAGAGTTTCAGTGGCGCTACAAGATACTTTTAGTCAATGTAGGCCTTTTATTGCATCAATAGGGTGCACTTAAAAGGGAAATTATTAGGATTCATCCATAAAGAACTTCTTGCTTTCATAAACAATTATTGTTTTAATCAGTTCCCCTGTGTTTCCCCATTGGCAGCTCCAGTGTGCCTGTTTGTGTTGAGTTGGAAGACCTCCTAAGAGCACGAGGACTGAGGGTTGGCGAGGAAAATCAGTGCTACGGTAAGACACCGCTTTCCCTCACCCCATTGTTATACCCTTGTTATTTCCTGGTTTAAGATCGTATACTAAAACAGTCACATTTTTGTTTTGCCCGTAATTTGTGCATTTCTATGATTTCAATCGTTTATTGCAGGTAAAGCTAGGGTAGGCTATTTGGAGAAACCAGCCAGAGTACGCTAGATTTTGAAAGTATCCAACCAAAACAAATCCCACCCCTACTTTCAGGCCTCCCTCCAAAGCCACTCCCCAAAAAACAGATGACTAGCTTGCTAGCTTTAGCAATAGGTCTGCCTAGCCTTGTTGAAGACTCCGGTCATGCAGAATGCGCACAGGTAACCTCTAGCTAGTTCGACAGACAGGTCGATTTTTTTCTTTTTTTGTCAAAACATTTGATTTATTGATTGCTGTCGGGATGTTAAGAGACTTTTGACAAATATGAACAAAAATGCTTCTCAAATAAATTGCCTACCCTAGCTTTACAATTGTGTGTGCGTGTGTGTGTGTACGTGTGTGTGTGTGTGTTTGTCTACGTGTTGTTGAACAGCATACCTATTTAACTGGATTAGCTGCTCTCAACAGTAGTGATAACTTCATCTTAAAATTAGCAGGAAACAGTTTAGGTGACGTTCTGTTATGGGTTTTCCCCATGCGCAACTACATATTAACAGACACTACACATTAGACCTTCTTAAATCACCATGCTTGAATCACTATACTTTTCGATAGGATTGAGACATTACATTAAATAATTTGGGCTGCAGGGATTCACAAATGGTGTGCCTTTTATTACTTATTTACTTTTACACCAAATGGTAAATGATTAACTTGTGTGGTAAAACTTGGTGTAGACAAATGTGGTGCCTCTGTTGAAAGATATCTACTATCAAGTTTTCTTTGCTCATATTTTTAATTTAATGATCTTTGCTCTGGCTATAGCTGTGGCAGTCTTGTTAAGGGGGCAACTGTGTACAAAAGACAAACACATCGCTATAAATATATTATATATATATATATTAAGCTAAAGGTTAGCATCACAATGTGACCATATTGATGAGTGCCTCAAGGGAAACTTTCAAAGTAAACATAACCAATTTGTGGGTTTTTTTTCCAATCCACAGACAAGTCAGAAGAAGGGAGCCTAATATTATGGTGAGTCAAAGATTCAATATTTCAGGTACTTAAAAAAATATATATATTTTATAACTTCAGGCGGTACTGCTGTTGGAAAACGGCAGACAACTGTTGAACAGCCAAGCAAACGTCAACATCACAGGGTTTTGCACATTTCCAACATTGTCATGAGACCAAAACAAGCAGGGATTATTAAGAGGCAGCGGTGGTGTTGATGTCAGACAGTGTATCTGGATCAGTGCACCGGTCAGCCTGTCTGGTCCAATTACCCAACACATTAGTTCAAACTCACCGTGCACAGATAGACCCTTGCAATCCTACTAAGTAACTGACTGTGTCATTACTTCCATGCCTATGGAGCAAATTAATAATGAGACGCAAGCTACGAATGATCGTTTAGTTGCTATTTAAAAAACACTTTTTTTGTCTTACAAACGACGTGACTTACGGGATTTATGATAGATTGAGCTCCCTTATTCATTCTCACCATATGAGATGCAGAAAAGAGAATATACAAATGTTAAAAAGCTAGTCAACATTATTTTTCACCCAGAAAGGTTCTCACAATAAAAAAAGGCGTATAATGATTATTTTGTTCACTTCAAATGTCATAAGCATAAACAAAGGCTCGATTCAGTAAACCTTGGCCTGGCGTTGGGAAGAGGGTGTGCACTTTCCAAAAGGTTCCATTCTTGCCCCGTCCCTATCTGCTCGGGGGTTCATAGGTCACTTGTGGCTCATGTTTATAAACACAGTGTGTTATCTGCAGCCATGAAGTCAGCAAGCTTGTAACACTACTTAATGTCTGCAACCCAGAGCCACTACTTCACACTCCTTGACTTACCTCAATTTCACACACTACTCTTTCATGAGAGAAGAGCAAACAGTGGTAAGTAACCTCCCTCCCTTGTTCCTCAAGGACGATTTACACCAGAATGCTGCTGTTCTTGACAGTCTCGACTGGGTCTGAATTGTTTTGAAGTGAATGGCACTTAGTTTACATTTTTTGCCACTGCCATTTTATGCTGTAATTATTGTAGTTTTTCTGTTTTTTTGTTCTTCGATTATATGAGTTGGAGGCTCAAATAGACTTAAGATTGATTATAGACTTAAGATTGATTACCAAAGAGCCCATCAGATTATACCATGTACTGGAATTGTTTTAAAATATGTTGATGCAATCTTTTGATATTTGTTTTGTGTGAGATGGAGCCGTCCAAAGAGAACTAATTGTTCCTGCTGATTGTCTGTGATTTCGTTTGCATGATAACGACGGATCGCTGGATAATACACAAGGGCCTCGCTTAGAGCTCATTAGCATATAGACTCCTCATACAAGTCGGTAGTAATTGATTAAGATATTATTTATTCATGCTTTCAACTCCTTACGATGGTCTAAAATGTCTAGCTGCTTTTGAATTGCAGGTAAATCCAGGCAATATCAGTTGGTTGTAGTGGGGTTGTTTTGAATCTACCCCTTAATCTATGGAACCAGATCTTTTTACTCATCTTGACATCTGTGAGGAGGGAATATATTTAATTCATGCCCTGTGTATTTAACCATTGAGTTTGCTATGCAGGGTTAGGAAGGGTTGAAAGGTTCTGAGTATTAAGCAAGTAAGACGATTTGGATAGATGAGTCTGCTAAATGACTCTGGTAGTTTAGCAGGGCTTTGTGATAATCCGTTGTAACGCTTTCAATCTTTCAGCAACATCGTATTAACTCAAAATGTAACTAATGATAATGCTTTAAGTTTACAGGTAATCTAAATCCAACACAGTTAGAAAATAGGCCTTAGACTTATCGCAATATAAAGTTTGACATCTTATTTGTCTGTTTTTATTAACATGCATTACATGTATTGAATCTTAGTAAAAATAAATATGGAATATTATATTCATATTGAATTCAAGATGTGTCAGTTATTTAAGGAAATTCCCCTGACCATCGGGATAATAACCTCTTCTTATACCCTTCCCTAGACCATATCCTTGGCTCCAGCCCTTTTATCCAAAAAATACTGTTTGCAGCATAACCCACTGAGAAGCAGGTTGTCGAATGAGCTGTCAGCGTGGTTTGGACGGTTAAGTCTTAAGAGTATGTGTACTTTATGGTATGACAAGCTATGAGTGGCCATGCAGCGTTGGCGTACTGAAGATAGCTGACAAATCATAGTCTCCAACCAATATGCCAGGGATACTGTCTGATCCCCGTTACCTGCTAGCTTAGCTCATGCTAAGCTGCTAAACTTCATTCATGCTAATTTGGACAGACACTTTGTTGTGCGTTTAAAAGGGCTTGGTACGGTTTTATTTCCAAAGGACTTCAATTCTAGTTGTGTGTATTTTTTTAAATAAATATTTTCTGTTAACCCTTAAACCCAAACTATTACAGCTTTTACTGTAGCCTTCACTTTTGTTAAATAATTAGTGGTAGGTTTGGGAGGTTTTATTAATCCTCGTAGACTCCTTATAGTTCACGTACAATGTTGGACGAAAGTGATGGCTGCAATGAAAAGATGCCCAACACCAACCTGCGCCTTAATGACCTCTATCTAAAACAATTCACTGTAAGTCGCATTGGATGAATGCTTCTGCTACATTACTAAATAGTAAACACATTTATTTTGATGCGATCATAAACATTTGTCGTCATAACAGTGTTGTTCAAACTGTACTGTTTCTCACTCTACCCCCATGAGAGTCACTTGATCAGAAGAACTTAATCGCTCCCGGCTACAAACTCAAGTCACACCATAACCGTCAGTGGAGAGTGGCCCATCTTCCAGATGTGTCCTCCATCCACTTGTTATTTTCATTAGTGTTGCCCTGAGGCACTGATTTAATTACAAATATTTTATTGGTACCAATATTTGTATGTATTCTACATGGAAGTGTCAACAAGTTTTCTCTGAAGCCCATTGTCTGTTATAGGACAAATATAATACTTGTTTTGTTTTTGCCCACAGGGGACCAGAAGTGAAGGAACAATGCGAGTCCATGTGCACACCAAGTTCTGCTTCCTGTGTGTCCTGACATTCCTGTTCCAGTGCATCCACTGTCACGAGGAGGGCCAGCACGGTGAGCATCCCCACGGCGATGGCCACGGCCACGGCCACGTCCACAACGACCTGCAGATCTCCCAGGCGCCGTACGTGGGCGGAGCCGCCACTCCGTCCCCCAAGTCGAACGTGGCCACCGCGTCCATGCTAGCGGAAGAGCAGCACTTCTACATCCAGCAGCTTTTCAAGCGCTATGGCAAAATGGGCCGGCTTGACTTTCAGGGTTTCCAGACTCTGCTCATCAGCCTGGGCCTTGGCGAGGTGAAGGTGGTGGGCACGGAGCACGAGGAACTAGGCCATGATCATGTTGCCCACCTGGACATACTGGACGTGCAGGAGGGGCTTCACTCTCATTCGCCCACCGACGACCACCACCATGGAAAGTCTGGTCACCATCACCAGCACCCCCACACCGAAAAGGCCACAGCAAAGTGCAGCAAGCAGGCCGGCGACGCCAGTCCGACGGCCGATGGCGGCCCACTGCAGGACCATAACCATACGCACGACCAGGACAAGGATCCAGACCACATCCACGAGGTACAAGACCAGCATAAACATTCAGCCGGCCACACCAAGGGCCACACGCACAAGCATGGCCATGGCCATGGCCACGCTCACAGCCCTGACAAGGAGCACACACATGCGGCAATGCCTGCCAGTAGGGAGGACATCTCCCAACAGCTCGATGACCACGATCATGACCCCCCACAGCAAACACAATCCACCACCAACATTTCTTCCACCAACCAAGAGCAGCTACCCACAGCCCAGACGGAGCCCCCCGTAGTCCCCCAGCAGCATCGCCCGGAGTCTGCGTCGCCAGAGTCTGAGCCGCCGACTGCGGCGGCGGCGGCAGAGAGCCGGACCAAACGGCCCCGGAAACCTGCCAGGGAACGAGGGCAGCGGGCTCGGAACAAAACCTCCTCCTCCCCTTTACCTGGGGAGCAAGGCAACAGCAAGCAGCACCGGAACCATGAACAAAAACACGTTCACGAGCACAATCATGACCGGGAACATAACCATGAACACAATCATGACCAGGAGCATGACCATAGTCATGACCACGACCACAGTCTGGGCAGTAAAAGGAAGAGGGAGGCCCCAGGGGGGCCTCTCATCCCAACCTCATCCACTCCATCAGTTCCTGGTCATTTAGGGGGCGTGTCTCACCAGCACGAAGAGGTAGGCTTCCTGGTTTGGTCCAACCGGCAGACGATGTATAGTTTGGATATTTGGGGGATTATCTCTATTTTTAGATTTTTTTTTAGATTTTTTTTTTTATTTAACAGCTCGGCAAGCACTTGTCTAGAAGTTGGTAAATGAAGTGGGTTTTAGTTGATGAATCAATTTACATGACCTAAATACTTGATTATTCATTGTAGATGTGTTATTATTAAGGCAATTGACTCCAAAATGTTTTGCTATGCTTCAATTACCTATGAATGAATCTATTGTTAATTAGTTCATTGGATGCCTAGCCAGTGACCTAATAAAAATGAAGTAAAGTGTACCTTTTTGTTAATGTTAATTATGATATCAAGAGACTTGTTATCTTAAAACAAAGTTTAGAATAGGCTCGGCTATTCATTAGTCATTCTTGTTCCCCAGGTTTTAGGTAATTATAACAAATGGATGTCGTATAGTATTGGAATCACTTCGACTTTCTTACGAGTACGATATTATAGTGGAATTCACACAGAGATGCTTTGGATAATGGGATCCGCTCAGTAGCTAAATAGCCACAGCAGTGATTTACTGTGTTGCTACATTTATTCCTACTCCTAGTGTCTGAACCTGACCCAGCTCCTGAGGTACTACGGTCTGAACCCAGACTCTCAGATCTCCCAGGCCCAGTTCACCTACCTGTGCCCCGCCCTGCTCTACCAGATAGACAGCCGGCTCTGCATTCGCCACTACCACCAGCTGGAGGTGGAGCAGAAAGATATGGAGAACGTCTCTGGTAAGGAGCTTACATATTTCGGACACAATTGTCTAGCGGTCAGGTAGTTCAACCGAAAGGAATTGGGTTCGATGTCTGTTGTCTGCAGCATACATGTTTTTTTAAGAGCCATCGGACCTAAAATTTCACACATACATTTTTTTTATTTAGCAGTAGAAAAATTGAAATAGCAAAATTCTATTTTTTTTTTCTTTTACTAAAAAATTAACTTGATTGAAATTTCACTGATGGAAATTATATTATCCAATGAATAGGCAATTGCTTGTTGATCATTTCATGCCTTCTGCCTTATTTGCGGCACATAAATACATCATTAATGTTTATAAATCAATGGAGGAGGCACGGCCTGTGCTGGCTTTGCGATCACAAGTCCACAACCCCATGACTTGGGGTTGTTATTTTACTAGTTCTGGGGTCAGGGAGTCAACATCGTGGTTTACCGGTAAACTTTTGTGTGTATTGCCAGGAGCTGCAAGGCGGTCTCATGATCTGGGTGCTGTTCTTTACCATTTGCCTTCCATGCTGTGTTTTCAACCGTTGCCCTTTCGGGCCCAAGGCTGTTTCTATCAACTGCTGCCTGTAGCCTATAAAGTCGCCACTGTAAACACAATAACACAGTCTACACCAGTGTGCTCCTTTGGAGAGCCCTGTTCGATGTTTTGTCATAGTATATGTTCAACGCTTTTTGAAACTAGCAAATGCAGTTTTCAGCAAAGTTAAATACGGAGCGTGATTTTCGCCAGCTTTCACAAGATTTCCTCCTTTTGTTGGCCAATTAAACTTCCATTCCTTCATTCAATGGCACAGTTGGACAAGCAATGGATTCTCTCTTTCAGCTGTCCTTGCTGTGCATTGTTGCCTGCATCCCTTTTGATACAGACATTTAAAACTACCATTGGAACGGCGGAGTTGCCTCAAAACATCATTATTTCAAAATGGGTGTAGTAGTCGTTGCTCGCAGGTAACCATTGTGTGCAGGTGCTGGGGACCGTGTTGTGTGAAATAACAATGTTTTGTAGCCAACAAACTGCTCATGAAATATCTGAAAAACTATAAACTTTCAAACGACCCAACAGATTATACTACCTGTTGTGTAATTGGCCTTAAACTTCCAATCTTTGTGAAAGAGACCATGGCTTGTTTATGTTGTTTGTGACTAAACAGAGCTCAGTGTGTCGTGTATTATGTATAAGGCCAAGACTAGATGGACACAGGCTTCCTGTTCGCCGCTACCCACAACTAGCATTGTTGTTATTCCGAATGGCTGCTAGAATTTCAAAGTTATCGTTTAGACGACGCAAAATTATATTTGTAGACCATCACTCCTTTATTTTTGCGATTACGTTTTCTAGTGAACCTCCAAAGCTACGATCCCGTTTCCAATCTTTCCCTTTGAGTTGTATCTTTAATGAGGGACTTTGATTTAAGTCCCGCGAACAAATGTATTTTCTCTCCACCTCTACTGGATCGGTCGGATGGGAGCGGGGAAGCAGTGGCTTCCATTGTAAATCTCTGGGGATTTATTTGTACATTTTTAAGTCAGTCGTGTTTTCCCGCTCTCTTTAATTGGACTCATCAATGCGTATGATTCATAGGAATAACCTCCAGCGCTTTGTGGGGGTCACATTGCCACATCTTTAATAGACTAGACTCCAGTGCTCTGCTCCATCAACTAAATGAGCCTTTCTAACCAGCTGCTATGAGAAAAAGTTCCAGGGAAAG
>OOFG01059887.1:0-11634 GCA_900323295.1 Molva molva
ACACCACAAAGTGTGTGTGTGTGTGTGTGTGTGTGTGTGTGTGTGTGTGTGTGTGTGTGTGTGTGTGTGTGTGTGTGTGTGTGTGTCACTCATGTTTAGGCTGATGTAATCCAGTCAACGGTTTGTTCATCACCCAGTAAAACCTGCTGTAGGATTAAAGGCTATAATTTGCTATTATTCGATTTGGTGATTACATTAGATTATGGGTTTATTTGACGTAACAAATCCCATTGATTCATGTTTATTTTCTCCTTTTAATTTGTGGTTATACAGACAGAAGGCAGCGTACACATATTTAAGATGAGACAGTACCTATTAATCTACGATGGGACTTTTGGGTGTCACAGCAGAAAGTACAGAACAGGGGTTGCATATACATCGCTATTACTCCTGTTGTATGAAGACATGTTGACCACATGAGATGTCCAGTCTCCTGGTGGTTTCACACCTCTTCTCCATCCACCACCATGTCATGGGCCCTCTTGGCCCTCTCAGCTGGTAGTGGACCTGCAGTAACACTACTGCTACTGGACCTGTAGTGACTCTACTGGTAGTGGAACTGTAATGACTCTACTGGTAGTGGACCTGCAGTAACACTACTGGTATTAAACCTGTAGTAACACTACTGGTAGTGGACCCAGTAACACTACTGGTAGTGGACCTGTAGTAACACTACTGATATTAAACCTGTAGTAACACTACTGGTATTAAACCTGTAGTAACACTACTGGTATTAAACCTGTAGTAACACTACTGTCAGCTGGGATCCTTCTCCCTGGCATGCGTCCAGCCTCTGAAAGGGATGCCACGGACAGCCAGCTTCACTGCCAGAGAACAGCAGTGTAGCGTAGGAAATGAAAGGCTCAGGGTAATTATATCAAGGTGGGAGATCAGTGGATTAATGGTGGCTGTGATCTCTCGCCCGACCTGGGCTATTGACTCCAGGGGAATTCTGGGAAAGTTACGACTCCCCTTCAGACGTTGTGTGTGTGTATGGTTCCTGTGATGCCAGATTCTTTTTTTGAAGTGGTGTGCGGACACCTTCATTTTTTATCTTTTTAAAGCTCCCCCTTCTGTTTGGGGACGTGCACCAACACGCACCATTTGTCATGTCACAAACCAAAGGGATGAGAATGTAGTGGAATATGGAAAGAGGAGTAGGGAAAGAGTCTGCCCTCCTGAGGGAGGAAGGGGCTGTGATGTTGGGGCATCGAACTAGTGAAAGGCGTTCCAAGATAAAATGTGTCGATATTTTACTGAGCAGATGTCCATAGTAGTATTTTTGTAAAAAGACAGATTATTAGTCATCAGACTACCAACTTGTTCAGGGCAGTCCTCTGTTATCTTTTAACTACTGCTTATGATTGAGTTTATTATATTAAGTTCAAAATAATTATAATTAAAAGTAAATAAATCACAGTACAGGTATGCGTTTACAGCAGTGAGCTAGATAGAGCCCAAGATAGTCTGGTACAGGACTCCAGATTCGGTCAATGTAGAATATTTTTAAAGGTTACAAATACAGATGACCTTTCATGGTTTGATTGCCTCTCTATCTGTGTCTCCATCATCCGACCTTGTGGATTCGTCCTAACACACTCTTCTCTTCTCCATCTCCCTGCAGGTTTCCGTAAGATCAGCCTGGATGACCTGCGCAAGGCCTACATCGTGAAGGACGTGCAGCAGTACATCCTGCACCGCCTGGACCAGGAGGAGGCCCTGCGGCAGCACCTCACCAAAGAGACGGCTGAGATGCTCAACCAGCTGCACATCAAGAGCAGCGGCTGCTTCCTGTACCTGGAGCGTGTGCTGGACGGCGTGGTGGAGAGCTTCATCATGCTCCGCGAGATCCGCGACATCCCCGGCACGCTCAACGGCCTGTACCTGTGGCTGTGCCAGCGGCTCTTTGTCAGGAAACAGTTCGCCAAGGTGCAGCCCATCCTCAACGTGATCCTGGCCACATGCAGACCGCTGACCGTCAAAGAGCTGTACCACGCCGTGTGGACTAAAAACATGGCCCTTACTATGGAGGAGTTCCAGAAGAAGATGGACATTCTCTCCAAGCTGTTGGTCAACGGCCTGGGGAGCTCCAAAATCCTCTTCCACTACAGTTTTGCGGAGTGGTTGTTGGACGTGAAGCACTGCACCCAGAAGTACCTGTGCAACGCGGCAGAGGGACACCGGATGCTGGCTATGAGCTACACCTGCCGAGCCAAGCAGCTCAAACCGCTGGAGGTGCAGGAGTTCGCCCTGCATCTCGTCAACTCCAACCTACAGATCGAGCCCTATCACCTGGCGCTCTGGATGGTGTGGAACGGGACTCCGGCCAAAGACTCCCTGATGACCTCCATACCGAGGGAGCAGGAGGTGCTGCAGCTCCTGGTGAAAGCCGGAGCCCACGTCAACAACGAGGACGACCACAGCTCGTGTATCGTACAGCAGGCCCTGGAGAGGGAGGACTCTATTCGGACATTGCTCGACAACGGGGCATCTGTCAACCAGTGCGACTCCAACGGCAGGACTCTGCTGGGCAACGCGGCGTACAGCGGAAACCTGGAGGTGGTCAACCTCCTCGTGTCCAGGAGGGCGAACAAGGAGCTCCAAGACAACCACGGACAAACGGCCCTCACCCTGGCGGCCAGGCAGGGCCACACAAAGGTCGTCAACTGTCTCATCGACTGTGAAGCCAACATCAACCACACGGACCACGACGGCTGGACGGCCCTGCGGTCGGCAGCGTGGGGCGGGCACTCCGAGGTGGTGTCGGCGCTGCTCTACGCCGGCGCCAAGGTGGACTGCGCCGACGCAGACAGCAGGACGGCGCTGAGGGCCGCGGCGTGGGGCGGCCACGAGGACATCGTGCTGAACCTCCTCCTGCACGGGGCTGAGGTCAACAAGGCCGACAATGAAGGAAGGACGGCGCTCATCGCCGCCGCGTACATGGGCCATCGGGAGATCGTGGAGCACCTCCTGGATCACGGCGCCGAGGTGAACCACGAGGACGTGGACGGGAGGACGGCGCTGTCCGTGGCGGCTCTGTGTGTCCCCGCCAGCAAAGGCCACGCCTCGGTGGTGAGCCTCCTCATCGACCGCGGAGCGGAGGTGGACCACTGTGACAAGGACTGCATGACGCCGCTGCTCGTGGCCGGCTACGAGGGACACGTGGACGTGGTGGACCTGCTCTTAGAAGGAGGGGCGGACGTGGACCACACGGACAACAACGGGCGCACGCCTCTTCTTGCCGCCGCCTCGATGGGCCACGCCTCGGTCGTCAACACGCTGCTGTTCTGGGGGGCGGCGGTCGACAGCATCGACAGCGAAGGAAGGACCGTTCTGAGCATCGCCTCCGCTCAGGGGAACGTGGAGGTGGTGCGGACTCTGCTGGACAGAGGGCTGGACGAGAACCACAGGGACGACGCAGGCTGGACACCCCTGCACATGGCCTCGTTCGAGGGCCACCGGCAGGTCTGTGATGCCCTCATCGAGCAGGGCGCCCGGGGCACGGAGGTGGACAACGACGGCAGAATACCCCTCATACTGGCGGCCCAGGAGGGGCATTACGACTGCGTGCAGATCCTCCTGGAGAACAAGTCCTGCATCGACCAGCGGGGCTACGACGGGAGGAACTCCATCAGGGTGGCCGGGCTGGAGGGCCACCGGGACATCGTGGAGCTGCTGCTGAGCCACGGAGGCGATATCGACTACAAAGACGCGGATGGGCGTCCGACGCTCTACATACTTGCCCTGGAGAACCAGCTCGCCATGACGGAGTACTTCCTGGAGAACGGGGCGAACGTGGAAGCGAGCGACATGGAAGGTCGCACGGCGCTCCACGTGTCCTGCTGGCAGGGACATCTAGAGATGGTCCGGCTGCTCATCAACCACCACGCTGATGTCAACTCCTGCGACAACGAGAAGCGCTCGGCGCTGCAGTCGGCCGCATGGCAAGGCCACACCAAGGTGGTGCAGTTCTTGATTGACAGCGGCACGCGTGTGGATCACACCTGCAACCAGGGAGCCACGGCGCTGGGCATCGCGGCCCAAGAGGGCCACATCGATGTCGTCCAAATCCTCCTGGAGCACGGTGCTGATCCAAACCACGCCGACCAGTTTGGACGCACCGCGATGCGAGTGGCGGCGAAGGGAGGCCACTCGATGATAATCAAACTGTTGGAAAAGTACGGCGCCAACGCGTTGAACGGGTCCAACCCCTCGCCGGTGCATACCATGGAGGACAGGACGCCGCTATCGGTTAGCGGCAAGATGCAGTCACTCACCATAAAGTCGAACAGCTCTGGCAGCACCGGCGTCGGAGACATGCAGTCTTGTGCGCGCGGCGTACCCAACGGACCCGTACACGCTTTCAGTTCTCCGTCAGAGTCTCCAGACTCCACCGCGGACAGACAGAAGTCATCGCTCTCCAACAACTCCCTCAAGAGCTCCAAGAACTCCTCCCTGAGGACCACCTCATCCACGGCCACCGCACAGACCGTCCCGATAGACAGTTTCCACGGTCTGACCTTCACCGAGCAGATCCAGCAGCACTCGCTGCCCCGCAGTCGGAGCCGCCAGTCGGTCGTGTCGCCTTCCTCCACCACCAAGTCCACCAACCAGCTGCCGGCGTCGCCGTCCAGCGACTTCGACTGGACTCAGTTGAAACCAGGACTCAAGTCCACCAAAGGAAGCAAGAGCGGGAACGGAACATCCAACAGCAGAGGGGTGTCCGGGGACAGGAAGAAGCTGAAGGACGGCCGCTCTGCCCCCGGACAGGTTCTGGAGTACGAGATGACCCAGTTCCACAAGAGGATCGCCCTGAACAAGGCGGTCGGCAACATTTCAGTGAAGGATCCACATTGTAAGATCATGATCGGCAGTCCGGGCCCGGAGGGGGGGAAGGGCCAAGACCAGCTCTTCATCCAACAGCAGAGCAGTGCAGAGAAGAAGAGGAACTGCATCCTGACCAACCCCAACTACCACCTCCAGGGGACCCAGGTGTTCCTGGGCCGGGTCTCGGTGCCGCGGACCGTCCAAAACGGTGGGCACCAGGATGTCCTGGACAACTACCCCATAGGGGAGACGGATCTTAGCCTTAAACAAGCCCTCAAACTGCAGCTGGAAGGACCAGAGGCTGGCTTTAACTACAAGAAGGAGACTCCATTATAGCTGGTAAGAAATCCTTTGCCATCGTATTTGCTCTCTTTGAAACAGATCTCCCTTCTCAGCTTCAAGGGTCAAAGTTCAGTGAGAAAGCCTTGTAGCTCACACTTAAGCATGTCTGTTTCTTCTCAATGTCAAACACATAATGTACCTTTTGTAGCTGCTGAGTAGAAATCCACATCTCTGTTATTAGTTGGACTGCATGACGCTGGAATGATGGCTTCAGAGGAATGCATCTGGCGAAGAGGACTTATTCTTTGAGCCAGCAGAACATTAACCCGACTTTCTCCTCTCCAATTTCAGATGTCCTGTACGCCATCCGCCAAACAGACATTGGGGAGAAAGTGCCAAAGCAACTGTTGTCATCAAAACGCGTAGAGACGGAGTTCGTTTTTTTTCGCCACCAGTGGAAGAGCTCAAGAAAAACAGAAAGGATGAGAAACAACGACTAAGGGAAGATTGTGTGGTTAGGTGACCTGATCTCTGATGTGCCTACATCTGTTACAGCCTTCTTCATGTAACCATGCACAATATCATTTTAATTTAATAATGTACTGATATTTAATAAGCAGTGTATGCACTTTTTCAAGATGGTAAAATGACAGACATGCATTTTGTTTTAATGTTTGCCTTTATTTTTGAGCAAAACATACCAGTGCTTTTGTTTTTATTATCATTTTATACTCCATGTTCTCAATGTCTGCAGCTCATGTGTCTAACCCGGCCAGGGGACATTAAGATGACAGAACATCAGCCCATCTATTCTCAGTCTGCAGACCATCAGCGTAAACCTTGATTGTTGTGCATAACGTGTGTCATGCACCACACGTCAGCAGCTACGGCCATTTAATCCACAAGTATATACGGGACTATTTATTTTTGGAAAAGAAAGCCACTTTTTTGCTCCGTTTTGTTGTGTTTCGTCATGCTCTACGCCGGTGCTGTTCACAGGAGCTCCCTGGTCCTGTGTGTCGTGTCGTATTACAGATCCTGGAGAAACACCTTGTTGACATGTTAAAAAACCTGCGAGTTAATTTTGTCCCTATGGGATTTCTTTTTTTCAGTTGTTTTTGTGTGTAATATTTTTCTGTGTGCATTTAAGATATTTAAATAACCCATAGTTCACCCGCAAGCCTGTTCAGCTCAAAACGCAACAACGCAGAGTGAAGCCAGCGATTGAATGGAGACACGAATCCCCGGACGGCTGCAGCGTGGTCGCTACAATGGGGGCTTGTTCTCCCGGATCACCGGCATGTGGCCTCGTGTCTTTCAACAGCAGAAGAAATGAGGTCAAGAGGGTTTGGGCCGCGGACACGGTAAACAGTCAGGCTTCGGTGGCTGTTATGGTCCTGAACCGCTGCATCGCAGACTCATCCAGATGAAGTTCACCCCCCCCCCTTGCCCTGAGCAGCTGTACATCAGCTCAACAGACCCTTACCCTGAGGTGTGGACCAATAGGACGAGAGCACTGGGACAGTGTGTAGGAAGGAAAACTAGAACATCTGTTTCTTGTGAGTGACCTGTTAGTGTTTACCGGCTGTGCCGTATTTTCATTGGCTCCTCATAATGCTCTGGAGTGGGCTGGTGGCGGTAGAACCATTCAAAGTGCATGCTGGGATACGCCGTAAGCCCTTGTCCAAACTCTCCACATCTCTGATGCTGTTGGGGTCGCGGCGTGGAGGACCGAGACGCTGAGCTCTCTGGTCTACTGGTCGCGTATCTGATTGGACGGCTTAATGTCGGGATTGTAAATAGCTTACCGTGTACATTCAACTTTCATTCAACAGTAAATTCCTGTATAATATGAAGTGGAATTTTCTGATGTATATTAAAGTGCTTAATAAACATATTTGCTTTACTGCTGGAAAACAATCCATATTTTCCTTCTTCAGTCTTGCGTTTTTCGGACTTACTTTGTATGTTTGTGGTCCTTACTTTCTCTAAATAGATGAGACGTTACGCTCCTGACAGGACATCTCTATAGAGGAGACGTTACGCTCCTGACAGGACATCTCTATAGAGGAGACGTTACGCTCCTGACAGAAGGACATCTCTATAGAGGAGACGTTACGCTCCTGACAGAAGGACATCTCTATAGAGGAGACGTTACGCTCCTGACAGGACATCTCTATAGAGGAGACGTTACGCTCCTGACAGAAGGACATCTCTATAGAGGAGACGTTAGCTCCTGACAGGACATCTCTATAGAGGAGACGTTACGCTCCTGACAGAAGGACATCTCTATAGAGGAGACGTTACGCTCCTGACAGGACATCTCTATAGAGGAGACGTTACGCTCCTGACAGAAGGACATCTCTATAGAGGAGACGTTAGCTCCTGACAGGACATCTCTATAGAGGAGACGTTACGCTCCTGACAGGACATCTCTATAGAGGAGACGTTACGCTCCTGACAGGACATCTCTATAGAGGAGACGTTAGCTCCTGACAGGACATCTCTATAGAGGAGACGTTAGCTCCTGACAGGACATCTCTATAGAGGAGACGTTAGCTCCTGACAGAAGAACGACGCCACACAACCTAACCAATGGACCGCTACCAGAAATTGACAAATCACAGTTGACAGCTTTCACTTACAGACAATTATCCTAAAGGAAAAACAGCCCAGCCCTTCTTTCACTCCTGACTCCCCTTCCCTCTGCAGGCATCGCTCTCCTGCTCTCAGCCCGTCTCCTTTCCAAGAAGTGAGTTTTCTTTTGGTCTCCATATTTAGGTCAGTCTAACCACACACTGTGCTGTCAGTCTTTCCCCTACGGAGGGCTGTTTGATTGCGCGGGCCGGGCCAGGACAGGGAGGGACCGTAGAGAGACAGGCCGGGTCAGAACTGAACCCGGAGCTGTCGCTATCGTCTGGGTGGACCCGGTTCATCCAAGAAGAAAGAGTTGAGTGCCAGGGATCCACACCCAGATTCACACGTCTGTTCTCAGATGTCAGAGATGTCAAAAATGTTTTTGGGTGAAGTTTTACTTGCAGAATTTTATTTTAATTTGGCTCATATTATGGGTTATCACCTGTCTGTCATCCTAAACCCTGCTGACACCGAAGCACTCAAAACGTTTAAAGAAGAATCATTATCAAATCTCTTGATGATTCACAGAGTTTTTAGACGAGGAGACTAAATGCTGCCAAAACGTTTCGCGGAATTATTTTGCTCTTTTGGCCGAATCAATGAGGACCACTCCAGTTAATCACCTAGCCTAGACTTCTTCACTATCTTATACAAATCACTTTGACTAGTATATCACCTCGGCTTTTTGGGACTCCTCTGTTTATCCTTCTTGCTCACTCCCTCATTCTGTCTCTCTCTTCTCTCTCTCTGTATCTCCTCTCTCTTTCGGTCTCTCTCTCCTATCTTCTCTCTCTGTATCTCCTCTCTCTTTCGGTCTCTCTCTCCTATCTTCTCTCTCTGTATCTCCTCTCTCTTTCGGTCTCTCTCTTCTCTCTTGCCTGATGTTTCCACTCACCCACCCCCATGAGAATTTCTAGCATTTAGCATTTCAATTTGAAGATGTGTAGTAAATAGTTAGTGGGAGGTGGGTTGGGGAGGGCGGATGGGGAGCTGTGGTCAGGAGGGTGGGGTTGTAGGACTGGGAGGTGTGGTTAGGATGTTGGGGAGGTATGGTTAGCAGGGTGGGCAGGGGTATAGAGGTGGAGTCTTGCTGAGCTAATGGTGCTGAGGTCATGGTTTGAGGGGTGACCAGGCCCGGGGATCTATGGCTGTGGAGGGACTGATTTCTGTTTCCAGGAAAGCCAGCGGCCACATCTGGTTTCCCTCGCCCAAGTCTCCTTTGTTTTGGATACGTCGCTAACATGATCCCACCCAGTTTACAGGCGGCGGTGGACCTCTGGTGATTTTAAACACACGGGCGCTAGTTAGCTTGTGCTGCTAGTTAGCATGTGCTGCTACGCGGTGAAGGGTTCTATGATGTGGCCTGCACCACTCAACACTAATCATAGATATCATAATGGCGAACATCAGCTCCTAGCTACTATGTCAAGGAAGGCCTACTCACACAATGACAGAACATTTTAAAGCCGTACAACGACAGCAAATTTATCTTAAAAACATCTCTTTAGGTAAAAACCCAATGTTCCTCTAATGTTGTCTCTAGACTTATAGACCTGCTTAGAGGCCGGAACACAAAATCGAAATATGATTATTACCAATAAGGAAGCGGTCAAGTTGTGACATCACAAATAAAACTTGTATAGATGTTTGTGTCTGCTTGTTAATTTCTGTCAGCGGCCCGGGGTCAGACGGAGTAGTTTATCATTCTGAGGACGTCGGCGTGTTCACGTGTCATTTGAATAATTATGGGAGCAGCAGGCAGTCACAGCAGCTTATGGAGATGAGATGATGTTGATTCATGGATTCTGGATGCGTGTTTACACTCGGGTAAAAGGTGGCAAATTAACTTTGTCACATTGTTAAATTACTGTCTGCCTCTCAAGCTGTTCTCTGAACAAGTATTAGTCAGACAAAAGTTTTGCTTCATTTTTTCTAGTCTATTATATTAAGTATACCCTGTGCCTCTGGAACAAAACAACAACATAAGTGGTTCACATTCAACCCATTTAAACACATTTTGTCTGTAATGTTCACGACTTGTTCAAGGGTGACTGGTTGGTCCACTCACATTCATACATCCAAACCGTCTCTAACTAGGTTCTATACCTAAGCGATATAGAATAGGAAATACATTTTTCTGCTCCTTTTGAAAAAAGAACAAACCAAAAATATACAAACGTCTGTATATTTTCCTGAGGACAGCCAGGGCCTTATTCACAGAGCGGCCATCTTGGTTCCAAATGCCAGAAAAGACCTGACATATATGTTAAGACCTGATCCTATTGGATAATATTTATATTTAGGGCATTTAGCAGACGCTTTTGTCCAAGCGACTTACAACAGCGACAGCCAGCTCTTAGGGTTAGGTGTCTTGCTCAGGCACACCTCGACACTCAGCTAGGAGGAGCCAGGGATCGAACTAGCAACCTTCTAGTTACAAGTCAACCCGCTCTACCTCCTGAGCCACTGCTGCCATTGTTGAAACTGGAACCTGAAGCAGGCCAGCAAGATGGATGCTGCCTTATTGTTAAACTCATGTTGTAACATTTCCTTAAAAATGGAGAACATTTTGAAGGTTAGGTGCTTACCTCTTGTAGGTAGATTTAAAAAAGATGGGTGCAAAAAGGACAGTTGGGTTGCTGTGGTGACCAAAGATGCATCTGACTGAAGATGCAGGACATATATTAAGGTAAGTCTCTTACCTCAATATATGTCCTGCATCTTCAATCTTCTGCTGAACTTCTGTATCTCTTTACAGCAATATTTCACCCACTCTGCATATTTAGGTGTCTCCTTCCCTCCTGAAACTCTAGCCTTCCCTCTCACTCCCTCCTTCTCCTTCCTCTCTATCTGTATCTCTATTTCAATATTTCAATATTGCCACTTGCATGTCAAGTATTGGATGACGATTAAGTGGACATTTTAAGGTTTTATATGTTTTATTTCTGTTACTGTGATAACGGTCCCTTGTTCCGATGGTGATTCATTGATCACTGTGACAACTAATCCAGTCCTACAATGTTATAGTAGGACTGGAAAACCAAGAACTGAAAGAGGCAGAGTCACGCCTTGTTTCCTGTATCCTTATTGTAAAGGTGTTGGACTATGATTGGACAATCTGGTTGATAGACGCTCTTCATAGCCAATGATGTGAATGACATGTATGATGTACTGCATACGGCAAGGCATGCACAGGACAGCAGTCCAGAGTAAACGAAGATCGGTCCGATTGTTTTCTAGTTAAGTTAATAAAGCAAGCAGTTATTAAATACCACAACACTGGTATCTCCCTACTTATATGACAGTTACGGAGATATTCTACGAAAGAAAACCATTTTGCGGTTACAGTTTACTAGTGCTGGCCGAGTTTGTGTTAGCCAATTACACGGTGACAGATCCCCGACTCCAGCCACATGATTGGTCGAAACAAATATGAAGCAAATTAAAGTGAAACTGACCTCGGTCACCCAGATCTGTGCTCGTCTACCATCGGACTTTAGATATGAATCTAAAGTCATATTTGTAAGACTAGATTATAACATACCTGACCATACACAAATTACACCTGTTGGCCTAACGATATAATCAGAAAATGGCGTCTGTTTGGGAGGAAAAACATTTCCTGGTATATATCTAAGTTAAATGCTATTCTGGATTTTCCATGGAGCATTTGGACGAACTAAGCAGAGAGTTGATATACTGACAGTACTTTGTTTTGTTTTGTGTGCGTGTGTGTGTGTAGTGTGTCTAGGTAGTAGTGAGTGTTTATGTGCAGTATGGTCTGTACTGTTTAAGAGCTCCCAGTTTCATATGTGGGACACCGGGGTGCAGGAATTTGCAAAACAGATGGAATGGATTAAACACACACACAATCACACACACACACAC
>OOFG01059888.1:0-14906 GCA_900323295.1 Molva molva
ACTAATATCTTTTTTTCAACCCACAATGGCTGAAGGAGGAGAAGAGATGGATTTGGTCGCAGATATCCTTACAACGCCATTTTCAAGACGGAATTTTCAAGAAAAGCTAGACATCGTGAAAAGAGGTCGGCTAACCCCGATGCTAGCGAGCCTGTCACAGCCGGGAAAAGGGTTTGTCCGCCACTTTCAAAGCAGTAACTACGAGCGGTACCCCTGGCTCACAGTTTAGTGAGCCGGTACCCCTGGCTCACTGTTTAGTGAACAAACTTGTTAAAGCTCACATACTTTTGGTGGACATATTAAAACTTTGTAGACTAATCCCTTGAAAGCGCCTTTTTATTTTTAAGTTTTGACAGTATCCAAGCGATCTCAAAGCTGGTAATTTAACACTCTTAATTGTGAATGCAAATTTATTGATTTTAAATGTTTGGGAAATATTAATATAACTCTGTGGTACTCGACTATATTAAGGTGATGCAACGCCCAGTTATACTGCGTTTCTGTCTAAATGTATAGTTTATAGAGCCATGGCGTCATTATGACGGTATGGCATAGGCAAGCATCCAGGCCATCACAGACTACAAACCTGCTAACACCAACCCCCCCATCCAGCGACGCCTCTTTACCTGATGAGCTTAACCACCTCTATGGACGCTTTGACAGAGACAACAAGGAGGTGGCCATCAGGCGGTGCTCCCTGCAGACAACCAGCCCCTCACACTCCCCCCCACCGACATATGTGCAGCACTGAGCAGGACTAATGCATGGAAGTCTGGACTGACATATTCAACCTGTCACAAGCAGTTGTCCCCGCGTGCTTTAAAACCACCTCCATCATGCCAGTGCCAAAACACTCCACTGCAGCGAGCCTTAATGACTTATGCCAAGTTGCACTCACCCCCATCATCATGAAGTGCTTCAAGAGGCTGGTCCTGGCTCACCTCAAAACCTGTTTACCATCCACACTGGACCCCTTCCAATTCGCCTACTGCCAGAACAGGAGTACGGAGGATGCCATCTCCACGGCACTACACTCTGCCCTCTCCCACCTTGACAAGAGTAACACCTATGTGAGAATGCTGTTCATCGACTTCAGTTCAGCATTCAACACCATCATCCCCTCCAAACTGATCACCAAACTCAGTGACCTGGGCATCAACACCTCCCTCTGCAACTGGATACTGGACTTCCTAACCAACTGACTGCAGTCTGTTAGGTTAGATAACCACACCTCCTCAACCCTTATTAATTAAACTGATTTAAAACAGACATAATAAACCCCATGTGCTTATGAGATGAAATTGTCTGTCAACCATCACTGGCTTGAGGTAGTTTAGCCTCTCTCCACCATCACCAGGCTCTGCCACAGCCTCCAGCCAATATCCAATAATTTTATTTTCAAAGTACAGCACATTGTAGACCGTAAGGATACACAATGTCAGGAAAAAAACGTCTTAAGTTTGGCAGCATTTCGAAACTATTTAAGATGATCCAAAAAAGGTTAGGCAAACTGTCAACAGCAGCTGTCATTCGTACCACTCGCTTTGCTGAAAATGATTCTCTCCGTGGGTAGGCCTACTCAGTAGTGCATTTCCGCTGTTCTGCTAAATTGAACCGATTTTTCTATACGCTGAAATGCATGATTCACATGTATTTTAAATTGTTAATCTGTCAAACGCTTCTACAGTCTCTTTATCGATGCGGGTTTTGTCATGATGGGATGTGAATACCGTGCGTAATCAGACAGAACGGAGATCAGTCTCCATAGAGACCGGCCACTGTTTGAGTTCAAATTGTATTATATTAATTACGCTATATTATTAGTCTATATTATAATATATAAGGCTAATAGTAGTTGTTAACCTTTGTAATAATTAATATGCTCTCATACATAATTTACGTCGATGACGTCACGTAAGCGTTTATTTTGTTACAAAATAAAAAATGCCTCATCCGGTAAATTGAATCCGATGGCGAGCGTGTGTGTTTAATTCCTCCGCGAATAATTATTTGTGAACCAGCTATCCTGCCCTAAGATGACAATGTCTACAGTAGTCAAACAAATTAAATGCAGATGACATGAACGGACGCGAACATTGTTATATGGTGAAAAGTTAATTTGTTTGTAGAGGCGGACGGTCATTTAGCGAACAGTCGAACATGCGTCTGACCCTAATCCTGATTTAACTATGTAGCCTACTGCTAATCAACTCAGTATGTGTATCGACAAGTTACAAGGCTCCTAGCCTAGGTGAGAACCACTTAAACAAAGTTTATCCATGGGACCCTTAAACCCTTTGAAGCTTGTATTAACAATGTGATATTTCCCTATAAAAGTCATGAACCTTCATTGTCTCTCTGAATTTGGTGAATTGCTGCCTGTGTCTTCCCATAATCATGCTCTATTAAACCAAATACTTTGCTGTCAAGAAGTGTCCTAAAATACTTTTTCATCACTATGCAACATGGTTGTGTAGTGTGGAACATGCAGAATAATGATTATACACTATTGTCTTGAAGTTAAAATGATATAGCTATAACTTATAATCACACCACCCTTAAATTTCACATTGCCACTCTTTTGCCACCCCAATTAAAATGTGCTACCAAAGACACTGGCTATAGATATGTAAAAAGTCCACTTACATAGATTGTTAACACTTAGCTCCAAATCAGAAACCCTTCGAGGTCTGCCATGTCCAAATGATTCAATTGTATCATCTCGGTTAATAAATGATGCAACTATGTAATATATAGAACATATTCCAGCCAGTATCAGGAGCAAGCGCTTTACCCACGCAACCTTCATCGTAAGTGGAAAAATCTCATCCAGCGACATACTTTTAGTGTTCAACTGGCTGGACTGGTCTCATTGTTTTTTGTTTTTTTCAATTCTATCGCAACGTTTACCCTTTGGTTTCTATTACCTTTGGGTGGAGCGTTGCTGTAGTAGGCGGCAGGGTTAAGAGGTTGCTGTATATTTTTCAAACAGGTGGTAAAGAGTGCTCTCACAGAGCACTCTTTTGCAGTACAGATGTTAACTCAAACAGTGAAAGCTGTGAGGTTCTCTATACATACTACAAAGTGTAACTTTACAATGTTGTTGGAGTGATGGTGGTGTCTAGATAAGGGGGTACACTTTGGCTTACCCGGGAGCTACACCGAGCATGAATGCGTCACGCTGCGTCGCGTTCCTTACGACCTGGAACAAGATAGAATAAACAACTTTAAGTGCTCGGCTATATGTGGTTTTTCATTGTTGTGAACGATCACAAGTGGATTGTTCATACAGTACACGTCAAAGCATTTAACGGGCCAAAGTTTGCATTGGCGATCTTCCAAGCAAACTCACCTGAAGCTCAACTGACTGCACCAATTGTGGTCCAAATGTTGTCTCTTGTATAAACAATGTCTGGGGTCGTACAGCTCGCTGTATTTTTGTTATATGGGGGGAATGCGTGCAAAGATCATGGCAAGATATTTTTTACAAATTTGACAGGGCATTTTTTCCCCTGCAATATGCAACTAAAAATACTAATCTATACATTATTTAATTATTTGACATAGAAACATACGTACTTTATCGAAAACACAGTTTATTCATAGAAGGACGCGTCAACGCTCGTAAAAATAGACTTCAAGTCTATTTTAGCATTCTGCTGCGCGACCGACAGGTGCCAATGTAAGAATACCCGATAGGAAGGCCCAATCTCCATTCTCTTTTGGTAGCCCTACCCCTCGTGTTTGAGTGGCCCTCGCTTTTGAGTGGCTTCGACTTGCCCTCGAAACAGAGGGCCAAGGGGAATTCCTCCCCTACGAAATGGGACTTCAAGACCCGACG
This sequence comes from Molva molva, assembly GCA_900323295.1. Lineage (NCBI taxonomy): Eukaryota > Metazoa > Chordata > Actinopteri > Gadiformes > Lotidae > Molva > Molva molva. Next base: position 3,842 of record OOFG01059888.1, read on the forward strand.
GCGTTTACGTAAATAGACGCGACGAGTTTGTTGCCGGTTGTTTTGAGTTTTACAATACCGTCTTCAGCTGTGGTGAAATCGCCGTCACTCTCCTACTAGAGACTGCTAAGTAATATGCTATTAGGGGATGTTTTAGCAATCCAAAGAATGGTCCTTAAAATTGCTGTAAAAACATACTCTGCAGTTATCAGAATTATACAAAAGTGACCTGAATAGTATGACAATGTGGATGACGAGAAAATAAGCTGGCATGCTCTGATTGTTATTTTATTGCCACTGACACATGCTACTTCTGTGGGGAAGAGGAGCATGACGCTTCAACTGGGTAACTCAATCAATTAAACAACTGCAATTGACAAATATGAAATTAAGTATGTTCTGCTACAAAGTTATTAAGAATTCCCTTGTAGAATTATGTAATGTATGTTTAAAATAAGCCAGCAATAAGCAGTCATACAATAAAAGTAATCATATGGAATATGGAATATATTAGTGTTGGCAGGTGGAGGAGCAGTGATATTGGCTGGGTGCTGGATGTTGGCAGGTGGAGGAGCAGTGATATTGGCTGGGTGCTGGATGTTGGCAGGTGGAGGAGCAGTGGTGTTGGCTGGATGTTGGCAGGTGGAGGAGCAGTGGTGTTGGCTGGGTGCTGTATGTTGGCAGGTGGAGGAACAGTGATGTATTGCTCCACTATGTCAAGGAAGTCGGCCAAAAGCTACTGTCGTCTTCCTGGTAGCTCCGAGAATCCACTTGTTGCCTTACTGAATACATTTAGAGCAGGATCAACCTTCATCTTATCAAAGTGACTTGGCTCAATGGCCTGAACTGATAGATGGGGAGCTATTTCTAATGCCATCCCATCTTGAAATGTCAATAAGTCCTTAATAGGGACCACTGAAACCTCGTTGGAGGAGGTTCTCTTTTTTTTTTACTATATCCTTAGGGATTATGAACACCTGTCCACAGACAAGGGCACTTTTCAGATTTTTGATTAGATGTGGTACATCAGGCATGAAATGTTGCCTGTCTGTTGCTGCCGGATGTGGCACTGATGTTTTATTGTGGTTGCCCCCGAAAGATTTCCACATGGCCCGTTTAGGGCTACCCATGTCGGTGGTGACATCAAGCACATGTAGCCCTATGGATGCTGCCCTCTGTATTATATCAATAATGATTGGCCTTTACTCTCCTCCTTTGGTAGAATTAGCACTGTAATAATATGCCACTACTTTCTTCCACCGGGTTGTGTTTCCTGCCAACATAAACACACAACCATCTGTTGCTACTCCTGTGTGATCTGGTAAAGTCCCATCACCATACAGTTTGCCGGTAAGCATGTGCAACTCCACACATAGTCTAATCGCCATTTCACCCAAGGTCAACACACACTCCCTTTCAAGGTCTGTCAATCCATCTGCCTTAACTTTTAGGAAATCAAAGACCTCTGTCAACACACCAGGCTCACATTTGATGCATTGCATCCTTCTTTGCAGGGTTCTTATTCCTGGTAGGGGAATCTGCAACTCCTGCAGGGTCTAACCTGGAGGACCGGCAGCAAAGCGAATGGTTAAAGAAATGATAGAAAACTAATCTAATCTGAATTAAGAAACATTCCTTCCCTTCCCTTCCCTCTGAATATATAAAAAATATTAAGAGTGATTACTCTTAGTTTAGGTTTAAGACAAAATAAAATAAAAAAATTCTAAGCAATAAACGGTAACATGCTCTTTAACCAAGGTAACTTAATGTAAAAAATGTCACCAAGGCCTGTAACGCTGGCTGTTAACTAATCCTCAAATATTAGATCATTTGACTTAAAGAAACATTGATGCTACTACATACACATGTCAGTGTGCCATATACATATTGTAAATCAATGCATTTATTGGCTCGTAATTACCAGAAATCGCAGTTCTTTTTCTATATTTACGCTTTCTCATCAGATTCCAATGGCCCGCCAAGCACTTCCGGGAACTATCTGAATTCTCCATGAACCACGTGACGATCAAGCATTTTGAACTTCCATTGTCGTAACTCTCTCTCTAAATAGCTCTGGAGTATCCCAGTCACACCGTACAGTAATGAAAGGAAGCGATTAACAATAAAGTTCATTCAACATTCAACAAAGGCAGAGCTCTCAGCGGATACCCGAACAACAAAGTAAAGGGCAATAATTAGTGGTCTACTTCTTAGTTTGGTCAGTCCCGTCAAGAGGTTCCTAGGTTTGGGTGGTGGGGAATGAAAGAAGCCCTCCGATCATCACAGAACTGTTGTCGGATGGTTATAATGCAAGGTGGCTGTAGTTGTAAAAAGGATTTTGCTTTATCACAGGGGTTAACTACCTGCATTCAACTCAACTCTAGTTTCACCTTTCGTTCTCACACTCTGCCACCGCGGAATCGCTAGACTAGTTGAACTTAAAGGCTGAAACAATCGCAGGTGCATTTATGTTGTAGTTCGGCACGTTATGTAATGCTTCTTTTTCAGGAGCGTCACAACATTTATGTGGTGCCAAACTGAATTAACACATCTACAGCTTTAGCCAAGTAGGAGAACTCCATCTGCTGGAGATGAGCAATCCAAAACTGTGAGAGAATGATTGTCCCAAACAGCATCTCACTGCCATGTTGACCTGCACACCTGCAGTTTGACCAGTGCTCCTAACTCTGTCTGACTTAGACCCAACTTTAGTGATGCCACAGCTTGGAGGGGATTCTTCACCCACTGAAGGTTTTGAGATCCCTGTGAGTCAGGGAAGTACCGCTTAAAGTTCTCCTGTAGGCCAGATGTGCTCAACTATGTTCTGTTTCAGAGTCACTCAGGGGAACATCTGTGTTTTCTTGGTAGGCAGAGAGGACAGGCAACATTGCCAGTTCCCCTACACCCAGTTAGGACTGCCACAGACCCAGGCATGCAGTGGATCCTTGAATTCTTCTAGCGCTAATATGTTATCTTTTACTTGAAGGCTTGTGTTCAGTGTGTTGAAAATGTCTAGAAGGTAGGCACATCTTGCAAGCCACCGCTGGTCCCGAAAATGCTTTGCAAGGTTAGAGTCTTCATTCTTGAGGTAGGCCATGACCTCTTCTCTCAGCTCCCAAACTCTCTGCAGAACTCTTCCCTTTGAGAGCCACCTCACCTCACTGGGAAAGAGCAGTTGCTCATGCTCTGCCCCCATTTCCCTGCATATCACTGTGAAGAGCATTGATTGTGGTGGTCTCTTTTTGATTAGATTCAATACTCTCACAACCATATCAAAAACCTCTCCTAGGTCACCCTGTAATGTTTTGTTGGCCAAAGCTTCTCTGTGGATGATACAATGTGTGACCTTCACATTTGGGACCACTCTTCGAACATGAGCCACAAAACCAGACCTGCACCCAGTCATGCTTCTGGCACCCTCAGTGCAAAGTCCAACACAGTTAATCCATTCCAATTTGAGGTCTTTCAAATTTGTGTCCACCACTCTGAAAATATCCTCTCCCCTTGTTGTTTGCAGCCAGTCACAGAACAGGATCTCCTCCTTGATATCCTTCCCACTGATGTATCTGGTAAAGACCATTAACTGGGGAATCCCAGCAACATCAACACACACACATCTAGCTGCAGTGAACATATGTTGTGTACCAATATTTCCTCTGTAACTGACTTTTGAATGTCTTCTGCCATGTCCTTGATTCTGGCTGCAACAGTGTTATTTTAGAGTGGGACAGACTCAACTTTGTTCGCTGCTTCCCCACCCAATACAGAGAGACACACCTCTTTTAAACAGGGTTTACTAGCTGCTCCCCAATGGAATGGGGCTTCTTTACCTTGGCAATGTGGAGGCTGACTTGGTATGATGCCTTCAGTGCTGCTATGTTCCCTTTAAATGCCTGGTAGATGACGGAGAGGATATGATCATTAGAAATTACCTCTCACTTGTCACCACATTAGTCACACAATAGCACTTATTAATATTACTCAAAATGAATAGCATGGTAATTTTCATTTTTGGGACGGTGACGGTATTAAATCACGGTATTATTTTTATTTTATTTTTGTTTTGGGAGGAGTAGCCTGTCCTGTCCCTTTATGTAATTAAGATAATATTTTGATAATATAATATGTAAATGGTATGTATCCTTATCAAACAGAGACATGAGAGAGTATTATGCATTCTCAACAGCATTTATTTAGCAAAAAAAACAAAGATATTTTTTAACAGTATACAAGAAATTAACAGTATACAAAACAACTTTAGCGGTGTAATAATGGTTCTAATATTTTCACAACTCTGACGAACTAGCCATTCAAGTTCTTTGCCAGGAACACCAGCATGTCAGCGTTTGAGTAAGTCAGAAGGGAACATGCAATTAAAACAGAGCACAAAAGCTATTTGAAAATATTGGGTGAATGGAAATGATTGAGGTTTATGTGGTTGAATGTAGTTATTATTAAAGTAAAATCATGATTAAATCAATAACAAGCACTTATTCTATCTTTAGTTCATTGATACAGTAATAAACAGTTAAAACATAGTTATAAATGTTAATAATGTAGTTATTGCTGTTTAAAATGGTATTTCATAGCCAAAAGCCTTTGCTGTTGCGCAGTCATGCATTGTTGAGAGGCTGTATAATATAGGTTCATTCGCCAACGTTAATCGGCTGGCCCAAGTAGGCGGAGTTCCCCACGCGTTCGACAAGTTTTAAAATAATGATATCAAAACTGAAATTGAAATGTATAGCAGCATAGCTCTGCTGTGGTGGTGTATTTAAATAATCACGCATCTCAATCATAGTTTATGTAGTTTTAAAGTGTTTTTTTGTTTTGTTAGAAAGATATTGGATATTTAACAGATGGATTACACTGGCAGTCCTGACAGAGACAAGAGCAGCTTATCGACTAAATAAAGGAGCGAAGAAGCTCTATCTTGCCGATGCGCACACCGAGTGTGCCACACTGGCAATGAACGTATGCAACAAAAGACTAAAAGTCACACAAGCACATGAATCACACATAACCCTTCTTAATAAACGCAAAGCGTATAAGAGACCAGGGTAGCATATTCCAATGGTTAGAGGACAGGATATTAGCGACGCCGGTTACGAACCGTAACCAGAGCAAGAATAACCGGTCACTCCTAATCTCAGTGTCCATGCCGAAAAGAAACACCACCCAGGTTACGGCAGGGAGAGAGAGAGAGGCTTAAGCGAAGAGCAACGTTACAAATCGTAATAGCTCCGAGAGACAGGCCTATATCTAAGCCGTAGAAGGGGCCCCGGGCTCCAACACAGAGTGGCCGAGTGAGCCCCTGGACATGTCTAACATGTAGAAACGGACAAAGGGGCCGGGGGAAGACCATGACGCAGATGTCCTCCACCGAAATGCCCCTGAGTAGAGCCGTCGAAGCGGCCACACCCCGTGTAGAGTGAGCTCTAACACCCAACGTGTAGGTGTAGTGTAGACATAGACGCTGCTTAGAGAGAGCGCGGCCCTTTGCAGCGTCGCTATAACACACAAACGAGACGCGGCCGAGCGTTTCACGTACATAGCCAGTGCCCGCACCGGGCACAGGAGATGCAAATCCGCCTCCGCCTCACTAGAATGAGGCGGGGGGGTGAAAAGCCTTAAGCACAATATCCCTCGACCGAAAAGCAGCGGGTCTAAGCAGCGAAAAGGAGCTGTCCTCGTTAAGTAACAAGCAGCTCGGGCTGACAGACAGAGCGGCCAACTCACCGGCATGTTTGGCAGATACCAAAGACAATAAGAACCCACACAACTAGGTGGGAAGATCCCAACGTGGTGTAAGCATGCGAGAAACAGGCTTAACACGTCTAGCCCCACGCAAGAACCTCTTGACCAGTGGGTGACTGAAAACCGGTTTACCGTCACAGCCTGTGGGGCCAGCCGAAACGGCTGCCGCATAGACTTTGATAGTGGAGAAAGCCAAACCTTTGTCCAGTAAGCACTGAAGGAAACCAAGCACGCTTCCCACCTAACAACGTGGGGCAACGTGATTGCTGTCAAACCACTTAGAGAAAGCGCCCCACTTCGCCGCATATAGGGAGGAAGTAGAAGGCGCATGGGCACTCTGGATAGTGTTGATAAACACTGCAGGCAACCCTCTGCCCTGCAGGATCAACCTCTCAAAAGCCAAACCAACAGCCATCCCGACACATCGGGCGGGTGGTGCACTGTCCCGTGCGCTTGTGAAAGCGCATCCGGTCTGATCAGTACCGGCCACGGCGCCGTGCGTGAGAGCGCCGCTAGCTCTGGAAACCACAGAGCTGAACGGCTCTCCGGTGCCACCAAAATGAGGGACAGTTTTTCCTGTCTGATCCGCTCCAGAAGAGGATGGATCAGTTGAAGCAGCGGGAACGCATACAAAAGAGACCTCGGCCAAGGCATGCGCGCCATCGCGTCTACCCCCAACGGGGGAAGATCCTGTGGGCTGAGAGAGGCTGGGTGTTCTCTCTGGACGCGAAAAGGTCCACCTGAGCCGTTCCGAACCTCTGCTAGATCAATCTGACAATGTCGGGATTTAACCGCCACTCATCTCAGCGGGGACTGCCGTGAGACATGAGGTCCGCCCCGAAGTTCTGGGTGTCCGTGATATGCTCTTAGGCTGAGCAAATACCGATGAGCCCAAAGACAGAGCTCGACCGCTGCTTGGTGGAGAGCAGAGGCGCGCACTCCCTCCTGTTGTTTATGTAAGCCGCCGCTGACACGCTGACCGCGTCGGCAAGCCCCACCGAGGGGGAAAAGAACAAGTGCCTCGAGAGGTGCCCCTTTCAAGGTCAGGCGCGACCTTCAAGAGGCGGAGCCCGAAAGGGCTGCCCCTGCGCGCTCCGCACCGAGGCAACGGAAGCACGCTGAGTGCCCGTCACCTGGTGCTGGGCAAGAGGAGCAGAGAGGCCCTGAATAGGACCGTTCCTCTGCTGGCTCTGCCACGCCGCTGTTGCTGTAAGTCATGCTTGAAGTCTTCATGCTGCTGGAGTCTTCATACGTTGATTCAGTCAAATGCTGAAAGATAATGGAGGACGAGCGCTGATGTGCGCCACGTTATATACACGGTGCCGTGGGGGATGCGGTGCCCACGTTGATTGGTGCATTGCTGAAATTTTCAGTGCACGCGAGTGCGCGCACGGGACAAGCCCATAAGGGGAAGCCTAGACGGCGTAGCCTACATGAAATAGAACGCTCTTCTATTTAAATTAGGTTAATGAATTTATTAAAAGCAAGACAAGAACACCAACGACATTGAATTTGAAACATTCAAACACATGTCAGACACCAACCGCCCTGGCTAGGGCTTCAAATGATGCGCCACCGGACTCGTTGCTCCATCTCTTCACTGCGCCTGAAAAGGAATACGACAACGCATAAGGCACAAGAACGATTGTTCAACATTGATCTCGCTTAACAAAGACACGCTTCCTTCGAGTGGGAAGGCCATTGAGTGCATAAGCAAAATAGCTTCTTAATTTCGCACTCAAGAAGTTGCCCGATGCTGACAGCTAACAGCGTGTAGCTTGCTAGCAACAACGGAAAAGCATATGCGAACTCCAAAGCAATGTTATAAACACAATAAGCATTGTTAAATATAAAGTGCACACGTTTACATTAGAAATGGGCTGTTCTGGAATCACCTGGTCTGCAGTTGAAGTAAAGATACGATTGCAGCTGCTGCTCCTGCAGTTGTGGCTGAAGACCAGAGCGCCCAGTAGATGTGTTGATGTGCTGAGAAAAGTATTCCCTTAGTTCGACAATACTAAATTATTATTTGTTAGAGTTTCTTAGTAGGAAGGTGAGAGATTATCAAGATAAAAAAATCGGTTGAATCTGGAAGTGACATCTGACTTCCACAACTTTTGTCAAAATGTTGATAATTATGTTGTGTTTTACCAATTGTGGGTCGAATCGGTGGTGCCATAACATGACGTCAATTTAAGGTCTACCTTGAACTGACTATATGTTTGGTGGCAATTTTAAAAATGTTTGTTGGACGTTTATTTGACAATATATGTATAATATGTACATAATGTTCACGATATCTAGTAATTCTTATTCAACAAACTGCCAAATTGGAGTTGGTCGAAAACTGGTCTTGTCCTGACCTGACGTCGTCCAGACAGCTGTCCTGCGACCAGTTTTTAAAAAAGTATCCTATTTATCGAGATGATCAAATTATTATGGAGTTTGAGTTTAATCCAAGTGTAAAACAGTGTAGCAGGCAGTTCGCAGATGAGGGTGATTATGATTAAGTGGTTGTGCATTATTTAATACATCCATGTTTTGGAGATAATCGTTTTTGAGGTTGTTTTCCTGTTCTATAACTACAAGTAGGTTGTAACTCGTAAGGAGAAAGTTGGCATCCAAAACGAAACAGTTGCAAATCGAGACAACTGCACACCATCAAAAGCCACCTATCGTCCCGCAGTGGAAGAAAACATTGGCCTGTAGCGCCGACTGCTATCGAGATGAATAATCAATACATACGATAATTATAGGTCAATGAATGTAGTTTACCACTTTGGATGCAATGTGAGCACTGTGTGTGATTTACTGCATGGAGTGAACACAAAACTGTCGGTTTGCTGATAGTTTGTTTTTGTTTTCTATGTTTAATATTTCAAAAGTTATTGAAATTATACTGTTTAAAATCATATTTATTGATTTATATTAAATTGTGACAAAACAAAGGTTGTGGAAGGAGGCCAGATATTAGCAGAATAATTTGGCTTTTTCTTTGTTTGTTTAATATTTCAAAAGTTATTGAGATTATATTGTTTAAAAAAATGTTTTATTAGAAGGTTGTGGTAGTTGGACAGACATTGTTACAATCCTATACATGTTTCAAGTTGGTATTTTCTCAAAACAAATTGAATATCTAACAAATATCATAAAATAATAGTTAATCCAACATAAAAGTTGTGGGCAGAGCCATACTTTTTTTCTTTATAATGAAAGTACTTTCACCCAGTTACCTAATGAGCCCTTCCAGTCTTGCGACAAATATCGAATGTTGAATATCCAATATGAAACGAACTTTAACTTGGTAACCAGTAGTAATAGCAGCCTAAACCTATGTCTTGCCGGAAGACGTTCGTTTACCCATAAAAACATTTAAGTTATACGTTTTAATGGTGAATAAGATAAAATTAATTTGTAACTTATTTACCGCATTTCGAGAAACATAACTACACTACCCTGAAACCTTGGCGGTCGCTCCCACTAGCAGAGTTGCCTGTTACAGTAGTTCGCTATGTTGCTTTTAATCAAAATGGGCACTTGTTTGAACTATGACTGGCCGACTATATGACAACTGGAGCAAAACACTAGGCACCAGACAGCAGTAACTTTACTTCGTTGCCGTTACTCGTCTTGGTCTAAAAGCATTCAACAGTATAAAGTCTTGCTGTTTTCTTACCAGTAAACGCTGATTTTCCTCCATCCCGCCCGGTTCGCTCGTCTTGCAGAAGCAGTTGAAGCAGACTGCAAAACTTATCTAAAAGTCGATGGTTAATGGACAGCTTCCTTATTCTTCTTCTTTGGTTTAATCGCGGTTGACATCTAGCGTTAAGGTGCATTACCGCTACCTGCTTGACAACAAAACAAATAAACCAAATTGTTTATTAACCGTTTCCTTGAAACACTCAAACCATGCTTCATATTCGCCTTCCTCAATGCTGAATAAATTCTTAAGATTCAATACTCCCACTCCACATTTCTTAATTTCATTCTTTAACTTTTCTCTATGTGTTTGATACTTCTGGCAGCGACAGATAACATGTTCAACCGATTCTTCTTCTAAACCACATTCACATAATCCTGATGGATGTTTCCCTATTAAATGCATTGTTTTTTTAACACTGTATGTCCTAACCTCAATCTTTATATGATTGTTTGCTTTCTGGAGTTGTTTCCTATTGTTTTCATTCCTCTCACTTTTTGCTTTATTTTATATAGATGACGCCCTTTGTTTCCGTCATCCCAATGCTTTCGCCGGGCAGTTATGTTATTGCTTCGTATTACTGCTTTAGCTTCAGCTTTAATGAAAGCTACCTCCATAATTCTGTTCCGTTTCAGAGCTTGTTTAGCTGGAGAGTCCGCTATTTCATTCCCCTCAATTCCCGCCCCCCCCTATGAGCAGGAATCCACATAAACCAGACTGCTGTTTCTGTATGATGTAGTCTGAATAGTGTTTCAAATATTTCATTAAGTATATCTGGTCTGTTTTGGGATGACATGGACTGCAGTGACACCAGTGCTGACAATTAGTCTGAGCATAATATGACCTTTTTCAGCTTACTTTGCTCTATCCACTTCAATGCAGTTACAATAGCTAACATCTCAACAGTATATACTGTTAAGTGATCTGGTGTTCTTTCCTTAATGTTTATATTTAAAACTGGTACAACAAAAGCAAACCCTTTCTCAGGTTCCTTTGATCCATCTGTATATACTGAAATAAATGTTTTATGTGTTCTTAATCTTTCATCCACTATATCTTCCCAATTTCCTTTTACTTTATCTCTGTTTATGTTCTCTTGAATATAAAAATTGAAGTACACAGGGGGAAATAACCATATCAGAGTCACTCTGTAAGGTACTGTGGAGCTGTATCTTTTCTCATGTAATCCCATTTCTTTAGCCATTTTACTTACTGCCCAAACATAACATTCTCCCTTCGCTTTCCCACTTTCCCAGCATGGACTAAGAGCCTTCACAGTTGGATGTTCTTCTTCCTTTTGCCCTTGTAGACTTGCCCAATAATTCATTAGCTGCTTGTATCTTAGGTCATATTTTGGTTTTCTTAAGTACATTCTCTAATATTTGAGGATGAGTGTGAACAGCCACCTGCCTTGTTGACATATTTTACATTACCTTGGTTATAGAGGATGTTGCTCTTTATTGCTTTGAATTATTTTGATTTTTAATTATGTTTCTAAACTTGTATATATATATATATTAGAGTATGTATCTTGTCTTTCTACTATGCATATTTACTGCAATTAATTATATAAATCTCTAATAAACTAAGAACATGCCAAGCTGTCAAGCACATCAAGTCTATGCCCTT
>OOFG01059891.1:0-22280 GCA_900323295.1 Molva molva
TCCAGCCCACTTACAAGTTTGACCGTAACTCTCACGTCTATGATAGCAGGTACAATCTTTAGAAAGTACCAGTCTCTGTCACGCTCTCTGTGTTCTGCCTTGGATCTCTCTCTCTCTCTCTCTCTCTCTCTCTCTCTCTCTCTCTCTCGCTCTCGCTCTCGCTCGCTCTCGCTCTCTCTTATTTATTAATAAACATACTCCTTTCTTCAACTTCACAGGCCATACAGGACATGGTTTGGCTTTAAGTAAGATCTCTCAAGACATATTTCCCCCTCATGTTTTAACCCCCTGCCTGTTGTAAATAGCTTAAAACACACTATATGCACTAGTTTTCAACTAACGACTTATATAGTGTGCCGCATTGAAATACGCTTTCATTGTCTACTCATAAATGAGTGTCTTTAATGAGTTCTGCTGCCACTGATGATACATAATAAATGTTCTGCTGAACATTTATTTTGCAAGATTATTTCTGTCAAATTTGTGGTATTTGCACAGCAAGCTCAATAAGAGGCCCACAGCGTTGATTTTTGACTAATGCTTATTCGGCGAAGTGGCAGGTGTCCACACTTACCAATATTTAAACAATGTCATGCCATCCTAACACTAGAGTTTATTAATACCGATTTTCTTAACATATATAATCTACTGTTGTGCCTGTTTATAACCTGCTGTACAACAGCCTTCATTCAGAGTGTATATACATAACACCATGTCATGGAACTAAAGTAATCCCCCTGCCCAATGCACACAAGAAGAGATGGAGTTTAGTTTATTAAGATCCCCATTGGCTAATGCCATGACGTTAACTAGTCTTCCTGGGGTCTGATACAGAAATCACACGGTTTAACAAACAATTATTTACATTATATACATTCAGACATCACATTACTTACAAAGATCCATCATCAAATCATTGGACAATACAAACATAAAAAAGACACTTCTAAAAATAACAGAAAACAAAAACCATCAGCCAGCAATATGAGTAATTGACTGTTTGTTCATCCTCTTAATTGCATTCAGTACTCATTCAGTTCCATCCTGTAATGTAGGGAAGCAAATCACTACCATAATGGTTTGAATTTTAAAAGCTATTGAATTTTGTATATCGAAATGTAAACACAATTAAATTCGTAACATTGAAATATCATACTTTGAAAACAAGGTCATCTGAATTGATTCGTTATAAATTCACCTCTTTGAAATTCAGACATGGCCAGCAGGGAGAAAGACGGGGCTGCGGTAAGTTGTCCGGTTAATGTCAGTTATGTATAATCAAACTCAGACCTCAATAAGCACAGGGGTTTTTAGGGGTTCAAAACCCCTCATAACACAACACAACAGCTATGATGACAGCAGTCGGTTCGATAACATTCAGTCTCGATTGCTTAGGCCTGTCCTTGGAATGCACTGATACTGCAGTTCCAATTTTTATGGCTTGAATTTTCTGGTCCGTATTTTGACCACTTGAATATGAGTAATGAATGTCGTATTTTGAATATCGGCAAATTTAATTTTTGTATCTGAATTAGTGAACATTAAAAAATATATATTTGAAATTGTGTTTTTGAAATGGTTCAACTTGAAATGCCATGTTTGAATTTCAAAGAGGTGAATTCAAAACAAATAAATTCAGAGGACCTTGTTTTCAAAGTATAATATTTCAATGTTAAGAATTAAATGGCTTTTAAAATTGAAAACATTATGGCAGTGATCTGCTTCCATGGTAATGGCTCTGCAGACCGTAGATATGGCCCAGGTCTAGGGGGTAAGAGATGTCCTTAGCTGGCCTGTCTTGTCAGATAGTTAGGGTCGCTTCTGATGTACACTACTCGTCACGAAAAATACTGTGGTTTCTTGTCATTCAAGACATTCTTGAAGATCTGCAAACTTGATTGTAATCTGTTCTCTACGGGAATCCATGAGAGATCACGGTTCATCTGAAACACATTTGTGCGTATTGAACGATGGAAAGCTAATGTGGCTGCTTGGTTTGAAGCGAGTTGGAGTTCTTTTAGATCTTTCTTCGCTGCGGATGGACCAAAAGACTGAATTACTGAAGGTGTGACAAAAGCTTGGATCACTTGGTTCAGGGTGCTTGTTACATAGATACATAGACCATTTCCTGGTAACGGAAATTCTCTTATTCATTTTAGTTACAATATTGTCAATGTGTTCAATCCACTTAAGTCTAGCAGCCGATGTGCCAAGTAGCTTGGTCTTTGCACTTGTTCTGCTGGTGTTCCACTGAGTGATGAGCTTAGTGGAGGATTACTGACCAGCATATGTGTAGGTCCAAACACCATACATTTTGTTTTCTATTCAGCACTCATTTGTGCTTACTTACCCACTCAGCCCCGGTCCTGAGGTCAATGCTCAGTACATCAGTTAGCTCTTGATATGTTAATGCTGCACTAAACATAGTTGCATCATCTGCATACATCACCGCTCATGCTTTGTCTAATACTGATGGGAGATCATTTGTAAATATAGAATAAAGGAGAGGTCCTAAGCAACTACCCTGAGGAACCCCACATTGTACCTCTTTGCTAACAAAAAAGCCGTTGAAGAACAACCTCTGTGTTCTCTTGGACAGGTAACTCTCCATCGAGGACAAAGCAGTACATTTAAACCTTAAGAAACATCATTAATAACATCAAATGCAGCACTAAAATCAAGTACCACTCCCACCAGCCTCCTGTCATCCATGTTTTGAGCCAATCATCGTCATTTGAGCTAATGCTGTGCTTGTGGAATGCCCTTCTCTATATGCATGATGGTAGCCCATAATCAAACCATTACTTCAAAAATAATCTTGGATTTGAATGTACAATTTTCTCCAATAATTGACTCCGCACTGGGAGAAGACTAATAAGATGACTGTTGAGACCATCAAAGGCAGAACTCAAACATGCACTGCCTCTCTTTCATGATACAGTATAATCCCCACCAACATTTTGTGCTAAAAGGTGCATTGGCAATTATATTATATTTTTTTACCAATGTCTGTACCAAGAGACATTGCAGACAAAGCAAAGAGACACTGCAAATGCTCCATGGAGCTCCATGCTCAGTCAGCAGAGCCATAAAGACATGCTCGTAATAACCTGTCATGTTTGAGTGCGATACAAGGCAGAGATGGTTTCCACATCTGGACATGACACAGGGCTACAGTACCCTAAGAAGATATAAGAAAACAACAGATATTTGAAAAACTGAAATGATGTAGCATAAACACATTGCTAGTATACGGTATATGGTAATGTTCACTATATCTCACAGAACAGGCAAAAGAAAACTGGACAAAAACTACTTCAATTGTAACTTTTTGTATGTCATTTAAAAGTGCTTCTATATATATATATTTTTTTTCTATATCTATATATATATTTAAATAATATTCTATTTGTTGTCTCTCTGTAATGCTGTAAATGTTTTCTTCATCCAATTTAACATTATAGGATTACATTGTGTTATGTATTTGTATTTATTTTTAGATATGTTTATTTTTATTCATAAAAAGTCCTCAAAGAAGAAAGAAGCCCTCCCCTATATTGCCTGTACAAGATAAAGTGTATTTATGTAAAAACAATTAAGTCAACAAAATGAGGCATACACATATTTATATTTTTGGTCAATCATATTACCCCATGATTGATAATTCCCTTAGACATGACATTAACAAGCACTATAAAAACACTACTTAGTACTTCTGTGTTGAGAACAAGTTTACCCCTTCAAATTCAAAAACTCAAACTAAACGTGTGATTTAGATACAAAACTAGTGTTGCAGTATACGGACTAGTATCAAGTGTTATATTTTGTGTTAGTGTTATATAGTATTATATTTCTATATACATATTCTCCATGGTAGTTGTGCGTTTCATGTTGTCACCCCATCCCCACTCTATAATCCTCCGTTCTTCCTCTACTCATCCGTCCTCCTGCTCCAGCGGCAAGAAGCGCAAGCCAGCCTGGACCGACCGGATCTTGTGGAGGCTCCGGCCCCAGGGGGAGACAGACCAGGACCAGGACCAGGACCAGGAGGAGGAGGAGAAGCTCCCTCTGAAGATCAGACAGGAGTCGTACACCAGTGACATGACGTACAGCATCAGCGACCACAAGCCGGTCGTAGGCCTCTTCACCCTGGAGGTGAGGTGCAGGATCAGCATCATTGAAAACACTCTTTCTGTATTCTCTACATGTATTTGTTTTATTTTGATTGAGATGTAAAGCCGCCATGATATCTGTTCACCTTGCCCACGTGGTGTACGCACGTTAAGAAATTGAGCAGTTGGCGATCAAATGACATCCATTTTATTCTAAACGAGTGTTCAGCAGATCCCATAGCTGTATCTTTGTTTTGTCCAACCCAAGGAAGCACATACGAACTGCCACCGAAGAATGTGTTTGGTTGTTTTTAATCACTGAACTTGAATCACTGAGCTCCACTAGAGCCCACAAACAAACAAATCCACAAGTTTTGATTCTGTGATTACCCTCCACTGCGCATGCTCACGGACTTGGAGACTGAGGCGCAGTTTGAATTCAGAGCAAGACAGTGGCTGCGTTTTAGGCAGTGTGGTAGTTCTAAATTCGGTAGGTGTAGGAGGGTGTGTCTTTTAACTGATTGGAACACAGCCTAAGCATTCTGTGTTCACACAGAATGCGTGTGTGTTTTCCACTGTGAATGATCACGGACTTAGAGGCGAGCAGCTACAATTGTTGAATGTTAAATGTCCTGATTATGATCACTGATGAATTTTGGATCGAACTGTTTTTTATTTTATTGCTTCGACCAACCAGTTGGCTCAGTGGGGAAAAAGTGAAATTTGTGTTCAGTTTCCAGTCTTGTTCTACATTCATTCATACAACCAGGAACTGAGCACTTCATTTTGATCAGAAGTGAATGCTAAGGCTGGGGTCCAATCAGTTAAAAACACCCCTTCCTACACTGAAGATAACTCTTGACTCATTGAAATGTTGCTCCGCAATCAGAATTCAGAATTGTCACACTGCCTAAAACGCAGCCACTATCTTCCTTCAGAATTCGAACTGCGCGCCTCATTCTTCTTCGTTCACGTTGCAAGAAGCCCACTGCACTTAGTGCTCAATTCTGATTTATTGCTCAGTCCCGATTGGCTGTTCACATTATGTTTTACATTGTGTAGTTAATGTCAGATTCCAGTGTGAACTAGTCACAGTCCGAACTGACCCGCTTGTGCAAAAGAACAATAACAGAGACGTCACACGCAGCCCGCACAGAAGTTTACGGTTCAATTTATAAGTGGATGTGCAGTAGTGTTGACAAGGGGTGGACATTTTCACACCGCTGGATGTTGTTTTTATCAGCTGATCTGTTTTTCATTTTCATTTCTAATGTGGTTCAATTCATATTTTTATTTTTTTGTTATTTTAATAACGCAAAAAGCAAAACTACAATATCCCGTAGGATGGCTGCATGGACGTCGTGGCTTCAGGTCCACTCATCGGTCCGACTCCAGTACGGCTGAGCTTCAGTGCAGCCTGAAAGTATCCGAAGACACGCAGCTTCCATAGAATGAGAGTAGCCGACAGCCTACAGTAGCCTACTAATACCAGGATCTAAACTTGACGATTTGTTTGTTTGTGGCCACTATTGGAGAAAGCTCAGTGATTCAAGTTCAGTGATTAAAAATAACCAAACCAAATGTTTGGTGGCAGTTTGTATGCGCTTACTCGTTAAGTTTTGATGAAATTGCACAGCAGGACTAGCACTATTCTGAGTGACGGATTGCCAGAAAAGGGAAAAAGATCACTATTAATCGCCATCCGACATTACTACTATTAACTACTATTTTCAAAAAATCCGAAATATCAGATTTAGGACTGCATATGAAAGTGGCCCAAATCAGAACTGAAAAGATCAGATTCCCTATGATATGTGCTGTTCACACTACTCTGAAAAAATCTGATCTGAGTCACATATGAGCAAAAAAGCGTATTTGGGCCACTTTAGCTTGCAGTGTGATGGAGTCCCATGAGCAGTGGTGTGTAAACACAATCAAAACTTGTGGATTTGTTTGTTTGTGGGCACTATTGGAGAAACGTACCTGCCAGGGCAGTTCGTATGCGCTTTCTTGTGTAGGACAAAACAAAGTCCCAGCTATGGGGGCGGCCCAACACCTCGCGGTGTGCCAACACCGTGATGTGAACAGATCATGGCTGATTTACATCTCCACATGGACAATGTACACCATTAACCTGGGATCTTAACAAACAGGACCAATCCTTCTTAAGATTTCATTTTTTTACACATTTGAACTAGCGTGGGAACCAGACAAATCTGCAAACTCCTGTTTTATTTGCTCTGGCGTATGCGGCAGGCCCCCTTCCTGTTCGGACAGATTTGAGCAGACCGGTTCCGGGTCGGGCTAATCACAACGGTTATTGTTAAATTGGGTGGGTTTGATACGATGACTGTACAGAGAAGTGCCCTATAGGAGCGCCGTTGAGGTGATTTCATAGACAACCAAGATGTCTGCGGCTGATGTATCACACGTTTCTGGTCTATCCAATTGCGTTAGACGCATTTTGGTCTGTGACTGTTGACCACACCCCTTCAAAATGGAAAATGAACTGAGAGGTCCCTGGCTAATATGCATTTGAGAATTTGTCTGGCGATGTCAGGCTACATTTAACGTTCATTGGAAGAGAAAATGTGTATTGACTGAAACTTCGTGCATATTTAAACCATTTTAAGGAAAGTTCAAAGGTCATTCCCTAATAAGGACTGTCCCTCTGTCCCCAGCTGAATAAGCTGCATGAGACCCCTCTTGTGCAGCTGTACCCCGAGGGAGACTGGAGCGCCGACATGGATGCCATGGTGGTCTACTCCCCACTGCAGCCCTTTACCTCCAGCGCCTGGGACTGGATCGGACTCTTCAAGGTGGCAGAGCAGCCGGTTTTCATAATGGACCCACCTTGAATCTTGAAGGGCGAGGGCATTTTTATTATATAATGGTTTTGATTCTATTTGTTCCCTAGGTGGGCTTCTCCTGCGTCTCCGACTACATCACGTACACCTGGGTCAAGGATGACGAGGTGGCATTCAGCGAGGATCTGGTGCGGGTACGTGCAGACCATAGGAATGAGCCGTGTTGATTCATGCGTGGGGTGATTAGGTGACGACCAGGTGGGACAACCTCCAGGGGATTCTGGCCTGCATCAGAGGCCAGCTGAAGAAACACCATTGATTTAATTAGATGCCAGATTGATGATCGATGTTGTTTTAATTGGCTGAAATGAGTGAAATCTGTGTGAGTGAAGTTTTCATTTGCCTTGTAATAGAGTTGCAAAAACTCAGATGTTGCATTCCCTTGAATTCTGGCCAGTAGTACTTGAATTGCCCTACATTATCAGAACACTAGCTAATCCATGTTGACCATCGCCCTTAGCAGCTAGGATATGTCTCGTCATGTTGCTGTTTGGTCAAAACCCACTAAACACTAACACCATTGTGATGCTCTACCACGTGTAATGGGCCGATGTTCTGCAGCTAATGATGCTACTGTACAGACAAACAGACAATGCTTGCCAGCTATAACGGACATGAGTGAATGTATGGATCACATTTCTTTGAACATCCAAACTTCCTGTAGTAGTGTCCCTTGTCAGTCTCCTGCGGGGTCCCTCTCCTGCGGGGCCCCTCTCCTGCGGGGCCCCTCTCCTGAGGGGCCCCTCTCCTGCGGGGCCCCTCTCCTGCGGGGCCCCTCTCCTGTGGGGCCCCTCTCACTGACTCCCTAAGCCCTGGTTCTGTGGTCCTGTAGGTTTATGTCAGCCGGTCGGAGATCCCAGTGCTGGGAGGAGAGTGTGTGCTATGCTACTACAGCAGCGCTCTGCATTGTGTCATCGGAGTCAGTGAGCCGTTCAAGGTGCAGTAAAAACTAATGGCTGATTAGAGCCATTCAATTCTATACATTTTTCATTGAACGCTGATGACTGCTTTGAATAGGCCTGACCTCCTATGGGCTGTATATAAAAAGTTTTATAAATGCCAGGTCCAGCTAACCCATCTTTGTTCTGCTCTTTTCCTCGTTCTGATTGGATTTTCACTAATAGCTATACTAAATACATTTTTGTTATTTTACAATATTATAATATATTCAAGATTATGCCGCTGTGTTCCTTGCCTTGGAGACGATTTTCTAATGACTCGAAGAGAGTCATCCGTTTTGTTTTCAACAATGTATTCCACTTGGCAAGAAAAGTGTTTTACTGGTTTGGTAAGTAAGCCTGTCTTGGCCCTTGAGCAACCTTCTGTCTGGCACCAAGGGTTCCAGTGGTAAGACACATTAATGGTTCCTCCATATCGTTGATCTTAGGTCCACGTGTCCAAGGTAGCCATAGAAGAAGGGCTGGTGCCCGAGGACATTACCGGGTGGACAAGGCCTTAGCAACATAACTTGTCCACGGAGGGCTGCTACGTGAGCAACACGCTCCACGCTCCACGCTGGAGGTTTAAAAACTTCTTGAGGGCAGTGACAGACTTGCATCAACTCATTGCAGAACTGCATTCATAGTACACCTTAAATCTTCATTGTGCCCAATCTGCATTGGAGCAGAAGTGTTTTTTCTGTCTGGCGTATATTCCCACGGTTGCATCTATAGTGTAACGTTGCAGGACATTATAGATGGTTCACTGTTTAAAGCTCATTTATTTTTTGAAGGATTTGGATAAGCATCCCTTTAAACCAAGGCAGGATACACATGGTGTCCATCATAAAGGACCATATGTCTAAAGTGGAGTTTAAAGCTCTTTGTGACTGATCAGCCCACAACAAACATGTGTATTGTAGCACGATGCTGAGAGATGGATCTGATTTTATGTTTTATAAGTGTGGTTGCAAAGCAAGCGACACTATTGTTATCTTTTGTCTTATTATTATAGTTATTCTTCCTCCCTATTTTGCGTAATTATCTACTCCGACATTTATTTTTTGACTTACACCATACCCCGACCAAAAAGTCGGGCATATATCAATGCAGTGCGCCATTACCTTCAGAGACCAACCATAGCAGACTTTTTTTATTATTCATATTTATAATATTATTATTAATATGGAAAGTGACTTTGGAAAAAACGTTAAAATCAACCACTCCAAACCTGAGAGTTGTCAAGTTGTCATTAAATTAGCCTATGTAGACCGGAAGTACGGAGGTCCCCAAAATGTTTTGTCCCGCTGTGACCAGAGGGGGCGCTATAACTAGTGGTCAAACCTATACGGCTGCGAACGGACCTTATAAAACATGCTGAATCTTTTTGCCCAAAGGACCCATAATGTCCGTCAGGATAGATTTTGCTGTACCTTGAAAGTTTTGGAAAACCTTGAAAAAATCGTAAAACCGTTTTTTCGTTTTGATTCGATTAAAAATGGCTTAGTTATGGCCGATTTATGCACATTATGCACGGATTATGCAAATTCTGATTATGCAAATCAGTCGCCATTGTTCAACAAATCCCAAGTCCGCTTCAGAAAACCACAGAGGCCTAAAATTTGGTGTACCCATCAAGGACCAGCCCCTTAGGTAATTTGGAAAGTTTTGTTTTGATAGCTAACAAAATTGCGTCACAGGGTCAATTTCAAATTACCACTGTTGCAGTCAATGGGGAAAAAACGCTGACTTCAACCATTCCAAAGGCAAACAACTCAGGGTTGTCAAAGTTGGTACACGTATAGAAACCGCGCGTAAGCAGGTCTCCGAAAAGCAAAGGACCTCTTCGGCGACAGGGGGCGCCATAACTCGCGATCAAACAAAAACGATCAGCCACATTGTTCGATCAATCGCAAGTCCGCTCAAAGCTGCACAGGGACTTGAAACTCGGCGTGCTCGCTCATCAGCCTCGGTGGCATTAGCATGTCGGCATGCTCGCGGAATATTGCGCACACGACGAGTTGGCTCAACCACACGCATTTTCTTTAGAAAATGCACATGCACATGCAGTTCTTTTTGAAATCCTGCAACAGGGTCTAGTTGTTACTACGGTTACATTATGCTACAGGGACTACTGTTGACTCCTTTGACCCCACTACCAAGCCAGTACATTTGTTAACATGTTGCATAGATGTATTTTGAAGGGGATGGATCAGGTCATCTGAGCCAAGTTTAACTATCATATTTCATATTTATTCCCACTGTAAAAAAGAACACAGAGGAGATCTCATTCAGGCACAGTTGAAAATCTTCCCTAATAATGATCTTTTCAAATGTCCAAGAAGGAAGTTGACATTGTTTTAAATTAGTATGAGAGGAGGTTGACTTGAAGGCCACCTCACGTCAGGTACAAAATAGGACAGGTAAGGTGTGTTTGATAGAAAGGAAGGGATAAATGTTATTGTTATGCTATGGTTGAACTTGTTTGTCATCCATGTTGAGGTGTTGTAAAATGTTCTTGATTGAGTGAATAGAGCTCACTCTCTTTGTTATATGGCAAAGCTGGATCTACTTGGGTTGGCATAGCTTTTTTTCTTTTTTTATGATCACAAACATAATGTCTCCGATCTTCAGAAGGCATAATGTTTATGAAAATAAATGTTTGTAATGCGAGTTTCATAATGCAGTCATTATTTTGCATGTATGACGGATATTTGAATATCTCGATGGACCGACCATCATGGTATTCAAGTTTGCGAGAGAAACAAAATGAACTGGTGTGGATGGTCTCACGAGGCTAGCAATCTTGTATAGTTTCCTCTAATTGGTGTTCAAATTCCTTTGACTGAAGTGACTTCAATGCAATTATCAGATTTAATGTCAATAGACTTAACTGAAGATCTTGCATTGAAATGCCGCCCAACATTTTTGTCACAGTTTATATTTATAACATAGTAACTGCATTCAGGACAATCTGGAAGTTTGGATATGTCTGCGTACTGTGTACCCAACCTGTGTTCGGCTCCGTGGCACATCTCAATTGTTTTTCCTCCCTTCGGAATCGAATAATGAATTCCACTAAATAGTTGTGGTCTCACAATATAAAATGAAAGTGAAGGAATATTGCACTGTTCTATGATTGTAACTGAGTAGTTCTTGTATGATTGAGACCAACTATGTACTGTAAATGTTTAAGAGGGAAGTATATATTATAAAATCGGATTCAGCAAGTGCCTATCTAAAAAATGTTTACATTTTAATGCTTTGCTGCTTAAAAAAACGTTTTATCATTGTATAACAATAACATTTTCGCTTTGAGCAAATTTGTATTTTATTTAAAATATATAAACACTTTTATCCATTTGGATTTGTTTGAGTACTATTGTCACTTTAGTTTTTTTCAGTCCCCTCACAGGTACGTTATGATTTGTCAGTGTATGTTCCTGATTTGTGTTCTATTTATCCTAGAAAAGATTGATGTACTGTATACACTGTAAGAAAATCGCAAAGCTGTATTATTTTGCAAAACAAATAAAAACTTATCAGTATCAAAGTCATTTGTAGCATGTTTATTTAAACATGTCTACAGACACGTGTTTACGTTTTTTTTCGTCGTCCTAGCAACCATTTGTTTACATTCCTCCTGTAGCTACGCCTGCAAGCGAAATACTAACCTGGCATTTTTGTGAAGTAACTTCGGTGCCAACACAGCAACAATAAGGTATGGTTAGAGTACATACCTTAACATGTATGTGTAATGTCATTAGGCTATCGCTTCTACTGCCTTTTGGAAATGTACGACTTATTATGTGGCGGATACATTGAAATTGTATTTTCATATTTTTCCTGACCTTTTCAATTATCTGCCTACATAGTGTCGTCATTCATTCAGTAATATTCAGTAAAATGCTGTTTTATAACTACCGCTAAAGCGGGACGATGTCTCGCATGGAGGAGCCCCTGCGGTGGCGGAAGGTCGGCGGGCCAAACCCCGCGGACGTCGAGGCGATAAGAACCTGCTCCGAGCGGCTCACCGCAGACAGCAACAGACTCCTCTCCGAGGTGGACAAAACATCCAAACGTGTGCAGCAAGACGCCAAACAGAGATTAGGTAAATACTGAAAGGCCTTTTATCGTTGTAATATATATACTGTTTTCTAAACCCAGGCTTCCTTGCCTTATGTTATTTATTCATGACTGTAATCATTGTGTGCAGTTTGAATACGATAGAGCCTTGTTTCTTTCCCCTGAGGAAAGGTCAGTTGTAACAGTTGCTTGCTAAAACGTATCTTTTGGAAACTAGCGTTACAATATGTGTTTGATGATGATTTGTAATGGTAAAATGCAAATATGTATTTCTTTACACGATTCAGAACAGCGTGTCCGAGATATCCAATACCTAAGGGAAGAGCTAGAGCGGAGGCTAGAGGAAGTCCTTGAGGAGATTGAAGCTCTGCTGGCCTTCAAAACTCGGGTGGAGAGAGCGCTGGAGGCCTGCTGGGATCCCCTGAGGGTCACCCTGCTGTGCCTGGAGGAGAGGTGACTACATAGTCGGGGAAGGATGGATGCAGGGTCCAACATGTACTTCTTTCTTTTCTTTTCTACCAGCCAGAAGGGAAAAATCGACAGAAAAAGCAATTGTTTTTAAAATGTAACCTTGAATGTACCCTGAAAATGTAACCAGGGTTACATTTAAAATGTTCCCCCACAGAACGAAGCGTGCACCCGTGGAGAAGGGGCGCGATGAGGTGGAGAGAGAGCTGCTGCAGGAGACGGAGGTTTTTGAGGGCGTGGCCTCCTTGTTGCAGCGCACGCTGGAGCAGATTGTGGAACAGATACGGTACGAGGTCGGGCCTCATAGCCTCATGTAGAGGAACTAAACACTGGATTCAAACCTTAGAAAGAGCTCCACCTCTGGGGAGCTGCACTTGCCTGTTTCTGATTAGCTCAGATTTTGAAAGGGGATGTCACTTGAAACACACTATGGCACAGTACATTTTGGCGCTTTGCTTCATGCTGTCACTTAGGTTAGCTATCAGCATCGGTAGGTAGGCTACCACTAGCGTCATGTTTATTAAATGACTGTGGCACTCCCAAAAATCTGAAAAATGGTGTGTGTGTGTGTGTGTGTTTGTGAGACAGACTGAACCGTTCGGCCAAGTACCACCTGGAGAAGGATCTGAAGGACAAGTTCCAGGCCCAGAGCATCGATGACTTGTGCACATTGATGACCAACAATTCCCTCAACCCCGACCACAGGCCCAAAGTCCTCCCCCTCACCCATCCGCCCAGGTGGAACACGCTCTGTGCACTGCATTCTGTGGGTTCAGTCCAGAGCAGATATCAAGAGCTGCATCTGGGCACAAGTCTGCAGGATACTCAACTAAACGTGATTGAGAGCTCTGTGGGGTACTGCAGGAAAGGAACTCCAGAGTGGGAGTGGTATAGGATACAACTACATCTGTACCACAAAGTATGACGTGGGCTCTGTTTCAGTGTCTTAATTCTGCAATGGGTCATTTGTTTGTTGGTTAAAAAAGACCAGTCTCACATCTAACCCTGACGAAGACTGTATGACCAAATGTTGGTTACAATATAAGACCGATGGACAATCTTATTTTGCATTATATTTTCCGTTGGTCAGCACTTCTCTTTAATGTCTGTTTACTTTGCACCCTCCCTATTTTCTCAGTGTCTTTATCTAGGCCTGCACTTCTATTCATAGATGCATTAAGATATTCTCAAGGCTCATTATGACAACAAGCAAAAACGCATAAAGTGTACGAACACATCCCTATATAAAACTGACTGTTGATCTAGAGTTGATCCATTTACTAATCTCCCTCTCCCTCTCCCTCTCTGTCCGTCCAGCATGGCAGTGAGTCCGGATGAGTGGGAGGGGCTCTCGGCCATCAACATCAGCCGTGCGGAGCAGGAGAAGGCCAACTCGGCGTCCCTGCGTTCCCTGGTGGCCGCCCTCCTGGAGCAGACAGCCTGTGACATGCGCAGCCAGCTGCGGGCCACCGCCTTGGCCTTCCAGCGCAAGATCCAGGAGACCAAGACGGCCAAGGCCCAGATGGAGGACCACCTTGCCAGGGTACTTGGATCAGGGCCATGCTTGTGTTGTCCGATGCAGTAGACCATTGACACAGAGGCTTTGTTTGAATAGGCTAATTTCCTATTCCCTATATACTGAACACTAGGGTTGGGTAGGAAACTTGGGTAGGTACTTTCATGGGTACAGACCGAATTACGTTGGTACTAACGAGTACCTTTTTAAGTTAAATCAATCAGTGCCAACTTTCGATACCTGAAAGGCTAAGAGTGCGTCTGGAGGGTGAGAGAGCAGGCTACGTCGCAGCTGGTTCAAGGGGTGCATTCCAACAGAGGCAGGGCAAGGGAGAGCCGAATACTGTCGCAAGTTTGGTCGTTAACACTTCAAAACTGGACGTAGACAACGCTCGCTGCAATAGTTGTAATGCGAAAATGCAAAGCTGGCCAGGTAAACACGTCTAACCAGAGGAAACACCTGGTCAAACACAAAATATATCTAAAGGATGATGTATGCTGTGCGTTTTATGGCCTTAAGTTTGATAGCCCCGTAGCTATCGTTAGCACGCCTGCAGTCAGCGCTGAAGAAGATAAACCCTCCGTGGACGACGAAACTGAGGCATCGACATCTTCAGGTAATTAATTATCTGGTTAGATAAGTTGATGTCAGTGGTAACTATGCTTTTTTGGTTGACTTTAGCTTAGAAATCGTACTTGCGATAGCCAACACTCAGCCACTGGCTGCATCTCAAATTCCACGCTAATAATGTATGTGAGATATTTTGGTATTTTCAGAATCATGGTAAGAAAGTAGTATTATAAGGTTTCACTTTGCTAGGCATAATGAGTTTTTATTAAAAATATATTATCAGTTATCATCATCAGTGAGTCATGTTGTTAACACTCTTGCTTTCATTGACAGGCCACCCTGTCCCACTCTCCACCTGTCCTCATGTCACAGGGGGAGCCTGTGACATGGGAGATCTTGTGAAGGATATGACATGGGCTTCCTCGGAGGCACACCACCGCGTTCTCACGTAACGGTGACAGGCTGTGAGCTGTAGGGACGGTTTGAGAGGGGAGAGGGAGGTAGAGATGGGTTATATTTAGTGTTGTGTGTAAAATGTTCAAAATAAATAACAATATGGAAATTGACTAGGTTGGACTGATTTCTTACAACTGAAATTACGTTTTTGTTATAACAGAGAGAGTCAAGTACAGAACAAAGATACCGTTGGGTACCGCTACCAAATTCCAGGCATCGGTTCCGGTATCGATTCAAATGTGAAAAATGCCGGAAATCCATCAGCGTGACGTGTATTGATGGCATAAACAAGCCGACGTGTGTTAGTTGTCACCCTGTGACTGCTCATTTGCATATAGAACCCAGATGTGCCGGACTCTATTGGATGAATCCAATGAAAATGAAAACCGCCATGCGTCATGGGATATAGTGCAGAAATAAGTGCCCTACATTTGTACACTTATTTTCGTCACATTTGAAATCACATTTCGGACAACCCTACAAGACGGTGACACATGCTTACGTAGTGCACTATATAGGGCACATGTGGACCAATTCAAACAGAGTCCCTTTCACCCAGTTGGAGTGGTAGACGACATAGAAGATACATACCAGTGAAGTCATTTAAATAAAGGCTAAACAATGTTTAAAGGTGCTGTAGGCAAGATTTAAGAGCTACAATTTGATTGTAAATTGTTAGAATTACCATAGCCATCTGTCAGGTATTGTCCAATTCTGTGTGAGAATATCTGTTCTGGATGACTGCGAGCAATCAGGTACTCTCTTCCCATTGGTTCTGGGATTCCATCTCGTCTGCGAATCACATGTGTACACACAGCATTATCATAGTGCCACGACAGGTGTGTAAATGTATCTTTTCTCAATGGGGAAGAGACATAGGGAGGGAGGGAGCAGAGAAGATTACCTTCAAAATCTTGCTCTCTTCTGCTCATTTCTGCTCTCTCTTTTTGCAACTCTCAAATCGTACCTACAGCGGCCTTAGCTCTTCAGAGAATGTTGTTGAATATATCAGGTGTTGAAAACTTCAAACGGTCTAGGAGAGTCTGCAGTTCTAATTCTGCCCCCCACACCCCGGCCACATGGTCCAGGTCCAGTGTGAGTTGACCAGCCAGAAGAGGAACATGGAGGCCCTTGGGGTGGCGGTGGCTGAGAAGGAGATCCCGCTGAGCGTGGCCCAGGCCCGGCTGTCTGCGCGCGCCAAGAGACCCGGCACAGAGCTGTGCCATGACCCCGCGCAGGCCCTCCTGCTGGCTGAGGTCCAGGAGCTCACTGCTCACATCCACAGGTAGGGAGCAGCACCCGTTCTTCTGGCTGTTAGAGCCCAGTTAAAGGGGTAGTGAACCCAGAACTGTTTTTTTTTTTTTTTGGTAACATGTCTTATTTGATTGTCAACATCGCAATCTATGCCATTTTGTTACTGTTACTAAAATAAGACCATAATTTAGAGAAAACGAGTTAAATCCTACGTTAATGCCAGTCTCTGCCAAACAGTATGTGAATGTTCCACTCTGCTCCATCGCAGGCTGAGTTTGCGTCCGAGAGAGGGTTAAGCTTCCTGGCCTTTGTAGTATCACGCCACAGTGTGTGTGGATGTGTGGAGCTCTGTCTAGGAAGCGGTTCATTTTGATGTTCGCGTCTGAGAGAGGGTTATGCTTCCCGGACACTTATAATTTGTCCCATTTCATATACAACATTGCTATTTATAACTTACATACACAACAACTGTACTAGCTTAAAGACCCACACCAACTTTAAAGAAAAGTTGGTGTGGGTCATTACCAAATGGCCCCTCCTCCTGAAACTGGGCCGTGAAACTTGGCCACAGCAGCGATGTGAAGCTGCCTGTGGCTATGCAGCGACAGAGACAGGGTGCTAATTGACCCCAAATGTCCTCCCAGCCTAACCTGCAGGCCTCCTTGAGCAAATGCCCGGGGCCTAACCCCTACCTGCTCATGAATTACCTGTATTCACTTTTGTGGCATGGATAAGAGCGTATGCCTCACTGCTACTTCTACTCTAGTCTAGCTATTAACTTACATTTTTGATTATAAATTGTCAATAGGTTGCTGACAGTTAACCTGCATTTTGTCTCCCTCCACCAACCAGGATGCGCACAGCGGCCGCCCTGTCAGCTGCTACGCAGCAGAGCCTGGTCCGCTGCCAGCTGGAGCTGGAGGACAACGTGGAGGTGAAGGCCAGATCTCTGTACGTGGACGAGGTGCTCTGCGGCCAGCACCGGGAGCCTACCGTCATTCACGACTTCTAATGGGAGAGGTTCCCTTCACAACCAGGGAACCATAGTTGGTGGAAGTATTTGGTTGTTAAGGTTAATGCAGTGGAGATTTAATAAAAATTAAACGGCATCCAACAGTTTCTACTTTTTTCATTTTCCTAGCACAAAATGATTGCTAGAGGCAATTTTCAATGTTTTGTAAAGACTGTGTTTATAGAATAATTGGTGCTACCTTGTGGACACCTGTACATCTTGCATGAAGTTCAGGCCTTTTTCCTAGCCTTGTTCCCAGACGTTACCCATATCACAACAGGCTTGAGAAGAGGTTCTTTGAATGTGTGTATATGGGCGAGAGAGCATGCTTCGGAGGGAGCGATCCATTCCAGTTACATGGGTTTAGTGGCGAGAGGCCAGAAAGAGGGAGGGACTTCCGATAGAGCGATATCCGTTTCCATTACATGTTTCAGATATTGAATTGTCAAATAACTCTCCTTGGCTTTGTTGTTGTTCTTGTCATGTTCTTATTTGTATCGCTCCGGGGACTCCTCCGGTAAGTAAGAGAACGGGAGAACGTTAAGGTAGACCGGATACGCTAAAACATGTATGACCTTTTCTCAGCCTACCTGGCACCTGAAGACGTCCTCATTTGACATCTTTATAATTAGAGACAGATGTGTAGACAGACCAGGAATATTCAATCTGGACATTTTGAGTGTCGTGCCATAACAGTAGTCAAGTCACAAAATTGTGAGTCCATACCTCTACCATGAATCTTAGATATGGGGACTAAACCTATTGAACATTCCCGTAAAGTTCTAGCCATGTCACATCATGAGATTCAAACACTGTTGGCTATATATACTTCAGTTATCAGTTTTCATCATCAATCACACAGAGTTAAAGTTTAAATTCTTAACATTTCAACTAGCTCGTCGCTTAAAAGTACCTGAAACTATCTGTAGTCAATGCTGATTGATAATGATTTCAATAATGTTATCAATATAATCACATCCTATCCTAACTGATATTTTCTACAAATAAATAATTATGGCTAGCCCATACATCTCCCTTTGTTTACAAGAACGTCTTGCATGTCTTATCTTACTATCGACACTCCCAAAGTGGTTTGTATTCTGATTCTCCTGCCTACTTAATTAAAGGGGCACAATCTTACAAATTGCCACTTTAACAATGCAAATCAGGTTCTGTGAGCTTAACAAGTTTGTTCTTCCTCAACAAATATATCCTGGAGAATAAACTGGAGTTTCTAACCTGTTGAAAACCCTTGGACTACTTCTCACTCAACCAAACTATAACACCTATAACTATGTACTCTCCTCCAGCCTCAACCATCAAGTTACAGTAAAGACCAAATCAGTATCCTTCACAACATTTTGTCAGGAAAACCGGTCTCACTGTCCACTCAGAGACAACAACAAACCGCCACTTATGGCCGCAAAGCTGCAAATCAACCAAATACAACCAACTGACCTTGTCCTCCGCCACACTTCCCTTCTGGAACCAAACCAACCTGTACATCAAAACCACCTTTCTCTATACCTGCCAGCATGGATCCCATCCCCTCCACCCTCGTCATAGCCTGTCAGCCTGCTCTCTCCCCTCATCATCAACCCCTCCGTGTCCACTAGCCTTGTCCCCCCAACCCCTAAAAGTCGCCACTGCTATCCCCATACTAGTCTCACAATTCAGACTAGATTCATATCTAAAGCAGACATTTGCAAGATACGGCCCCAGGGCCGGAACCAGCCAGTTGGATCATCTCAATCTGGCTCACAACGGCCTGAAAGGAAAACAAAACCAGCGTTTCTCAGCCTTTGATAGGACTGAAAAAGAACTGGAGCTACTGTCCTCTCCCCTTTCATTTGACAGTGAGAAAGCGCCCCTGGATGCACAACTAGAACTGATTGACATCCAGGATGACCCTGCTCTCAAGCAAAAGTTTACTACATCCACGCTGGACAACTTCTACGGCTCACTGAAGGAAACACCGTTTCCAAACGTGCAAGGCACACACATAGTATGCTTTTGTTTGGCTCCACTTTGTGTAGGAACAAACGTTTTCTGTGATGAACTACAACAAGTCAGGTTACAGACCACAGCTGACGGATGTAGATCTGTCCTCTGTGCTGCGTATTTCAACATCAGCCATGACGCCAGACTTTGATGGTCTTGCAAAGAGAGGTGACTGAGCCCAGTAAGACTAAATTACATGCTTTTTATGAAAAATGTTGTGTTTTTCGTAAGTGTCTCCCAGGTATAATTAATTCTCAGTTAGTTACAGTTTCCCGTGTCTCAACAGTCTCACAGTTACACAACAGTCTCACAGTTACACAAGCAGGCCTTATAACAGAACAGAAAATTATTT
This sequence comes from Molva molva, assembly GCA_900323295.1. Taxonomy (NCBI): domain Eukaryota; kingdom Metazoa; phylum Chordata; class Actinopteri; order Gadiformes; family Lotidae; genus Molva; species Molva molva. The sequence goes on from OOFG01059891.1 coordinate 19,633, forward strand.
TAGTAAAATTAATTGATTTTACAAGGTATTTTTTTCAAAATGAGTGTCTGTGAATATTAATATGATGATTCCTTGCAAGAACCGCAGGCCCCCAAAACTGGTACATATCGGGGAACATTCCAGTCCGCCTAACGTAGTTTTTTTTAAACAAGGACCCAGGCTTTCTGGGCTGGCAAATAGCCTATTGTAAAGTTATATGTCATGTCTACCAAATTCATGTAGTTTAACATAATTCAGCACTATGTGTTTCATGTTTCAATTAAATTGTCCAATGTGTGGCCTTCTCTAACTTTTCCTAAGTCAGTAAAGCCCTCTGGATTACTTTTCTATATGTTTCGAACATTGCCTTGTCTTTCTTGTTATTCTTGTCATGTTCTTACTCTTTTGAACACAAACCAAATGGAAGGATTCACTTATTGTGATTTACCAAACTGATTAGTTGTCAAATAACAATCTTTAAGTTTTAAAGATTGCGTTTGCGATGAGATGCCTGTGTGACTAGCCTCGTTAGACCATCCTGATATTCACTTTGAGGTTTTGCAATTTGCAATCAATCAGTCGTTCCACGGCTGGTCAGTAATTGTAATCCAAAAATGGCCGTGGCCTTACATTGTTATAAAAAAATGAGGCTACTGTGTGAGACTCCTAATGGTCACCCGAAAGTGCATTTATTTGTTTAATTGCTTCAGCATTCTAGAGGTCATGACATGTTGCTGGAATGCTGCTTTATACCACAGCAATGTTAAATACTTGTTCCTGATTGGTCAATAATGTTCCATGGGTGTGCATTATATTTCAAGAACGTGACACCTCTGCCCATTAACAGTTCCAAATCACACTACAAAAATTATATTTTAATTTCAACTGATTAATTCGATACAAAAAACATAACTTCATAGATGAAAGTAACTAATATCGAATTATTGCTGGTAGCTGTGTATAAGTACTCCGGTGGTCATCACCACCCCCGTTGCACATTATTTTCATACATTCACTCACAGACACATACACATTGTTTGAGTTTTACACTCTGTAAAATCAACGTGAAGTTGGATGGGTTTTATAACTATATAAATGTTTTACAAAATAATGTTAGCATATATTTGGATGACAACTTTGTGTTGAAATGATAAAAATGCAATAGTAGATTGGAGATAGATTATCATTCAATCATGTGTCCTCTTTCTAAATGTCAAATACAAAATCTTTCTTCAGGTTTCGGTTGACATTAGTTCAGGTGACATCGTTGAATGCCCTCCATTGCACAGTGCATCTTCATTTCATGAAGAGATGGGTTTTACATTTAGGCTGAAAGTGAACAATGGGGGAAAAAGGGGAAAAAAATTACGTCACAAACTATACAGGTAACCCTTTATTACCTCTATATAATACTTTCTTTAACAAATAAAATATTTACTTTTCTGGAGCCGATATAAAAAGTGAGATGTTTCATTACACAAACAAACTCAAACGCACGCACAAACATATCTTTTACCTTCGCTATAACACGCATCGATACAACGCAACCTCCAATATAACGCAGTGTTGCTGGGACCCCAATTTTGCAGCACGATATAATTTTAAGCAAAATTAATGAACCACATTCATTCAGTGATTATAGGAAGTAGACGCAACTAAATTAAATAAGCATGGACATTTTCAAAAGTAAAACTGACTTGACCATTGTGTCCTCATATCGTAAACAAATACAAGACGTTCTGCTGCTGTATTTCATTTAGTTGTGTCGTACTTCCTATAATGACATTGCACTGCGTGAATGCGGTTGTTTCTGCATACACTGTAATTAAAATGAAATAAATATGCACGCTGTTTCTTTTAGGCAAAACAATGTGAAATAATAAGATTCTCGCTATAACATTTAGGGTCAATGACCGCCTTATAGCGTAGGTTAAGTGTACATATAAATATATACACACACACCATATATCTATATACATTCTATATTCTATATATATATATAGAGAGAGAGAGAGATAAAGTGTCTATATATATTTAAAAAAGAGTCTATATGTTTCTGAGACAACATGTTGAACCAAGTTAGTTAGGATAGGCCTACTTTTCTTTTTCTTTACACTTTCTATACTTCCAATCTGGACTTCTGGTCTAGATTTGCATATGCTTTCTCCTAGTCATCGTTACCGCTGCCAAAACAGACTGTAATGAGGTGAGGTGTTCTGGTTACCTCATGCCAGCGAAGCGTAAGCAGGGGGAGCAGCAGCTGACAGTATGAGCAGGGCATGACCCAGTCTGCGTCTCCCTCCTCTTCCTCCTCCTCCTCCTCCTCCTGGGAGATCCACGTCGAGGTGAGGGCACAGCCCAGCTGGGTCATTGGGGCGTGGCCATGAGTAAATAATCTCACACTGGGATTATTTCACACTTTAAGAGCACTGTGTGTAAAACGATCGGCAAAAATGTTTCTATTTGATTATCCATGATAAATTATGCTAATCTATAGCTATGTGTTGTGTAATGTCCATTAATGTCCCATATATAAATGTTAAATATGGGTTCCCAACCTGGGGATTTCATCGGATTCTGATTCCCATTTTATTCTGAAGTCCCACAGGAAGCCCAGAGGGTTTATTTACTTTCCGACCTCAGAATAAATAATACCATTACCCCCCCAC
>OOFG01059893.1:0-21809 GCA_900323295.1 Molva molva
GGGCTGGATATCGGTACTCGATACCTTTAAGGTATCGACCGAAACAACCCAGTACCAAGTAGCATCGAAACTTCTCCGTTCAAACGATACCCGCATTCGATCCTTTTTGTACTCAGATCTAGAAAAAAATACTATTTGTATGGTTTTGTTCGCAGCCAATCACCGCAAGCGTTCTTTGATTTAATTAAAGAGCCAGTGAACCCACTGTTTCAGCTGGAATTTGAACACTTTGAGATTTTAAAAAATGTGTTTTGGGCTGAGAGTTTTAGGAAAGAGGGGGGCGTGTTATCCCCATGGTTACGACCCACGCCAACTTTATGATACTTTTTTTGTAACGTCGTTGTGTAACTTATCAGCGTTATAATAAGCGATGTTGTATATGAAATCCGCCACACACCGTAGCGTTATACTATAGGTGTCCGGGAAGCCTAACCCTCACTCGGACGCGGACATTAAATAAATCGCTGCTCAGACGGAGCTTCACCATCCACACACACCGTAGCGTTATACTATATGTGTCCGGGAAGCCTTATCCTCAAATGCGGGTATTAAATAAATTGCTGCTCAGACGGAGCTTTACCATCCACACACCGTGGCTTAATACAGTAAGTGTCTGAAAAGCCCAGCTTTCTCGCGGACACCGCAGTCAATCCAGACAGATCTGCCCAGACAGATCTCCACACGTCTACACACGTCAGACTACCTCGGAAAAGGTAGTCTGACGTCACGAAAGAACGCATCCTGCATTCGCAGCAAAGTGGAACATTCACGTAGTGTTTTGGGGAGAATGGCAAAAACATAGGATTTTACCCCTTTTTTCTCTAAATTGGGGACTTATTTCAGTAACTGATAAAATGGCATAGATTACTATGTTTACGACCATATAAGGCAAATTACCATGTTTAAAACCAAAAAAAAGTGGTTTTGGGTTCACTGGCTCTTTAATATGTTAATAATTTGAACACTTTCAAAATGTATTCATGTAAAAATCATTTGGATGGGGAGGAGTGGTGGCATTTTACACAACTGAATGCTTCCATTCACGTGATGGGTATCGAGTGAAGTAGAAAAAATAAAAAAAGTATCAAAAGAGTACTCTCTTGGTATCGGTATCACTTTACTTTACTGGTATTGGTATCGTAATTTTTTCCCTCTGGGGACAGCAGACAGGGAATTGTGAATAAATTAACTGTCATTTATTGATGTGTGAAACACAGTCCTAGTCTAGACAAGTCGAACAGTGTAACCTGAAAGGAATTTAAAATAGAGCCAAAAGAGGAACCGTTTCTATGTCAGAATTTAGCATCTTGACATTTAGCGTAACACTATGCTATGCCCTTCCCCTTGGCACAGCTCAGACAGTGGTCCCACAGTTAATATAATAAAACATTTCCAGTTGGCATGCCAATAGACAACCCTGAGGGAAAATAAAAGTGAATCAGGAGGAAAGATAAGAACTAAGTGACAGCTGAAAATACAAATATAATGTATTTGAGAAAAAATGAAATGGAAAGACAAACACCATCACACCAAACAACCACCATAATACCAAACTATGACACAAACACCAAACAAACACCATCACACCAAACAAACACCATCACACTAAACAAACACCATCACACCAAACAACCACCATAATACCAAACTATGACACAAACACCAAACAAACAATCACACCAGAAAAACACCAAACAATCACCATAATACCAAACTACGACACAAACACCAAACAAACAATCACACCAGAAAAACACCAAACAATCACCATAATACCAAACAAACACCATCACACCAAACAATCACCATAATACCAAACAAACACCATCACACCAAACAATCACCATAATACCAAACAAACACCATCACACCAAACAATCACCATAATACCAAACTACGACACAAACACCAAACAATCACCGTCACACCAAACAAACACCATTCCATAAAAAAAACATATCACCAAACAAACAAACCGAACCACCAGCATCACACGTTCTGACTGTACTTACTGACGTCTCCATTGAGGACCAAGATATTTCCAAACTGCTGCGAGTGTAGTATCTTGATGTTCTGATAGGCCGAGTCCTTGTCGTACAACACATGGTCGATGTCGTACTCCACCAGTCGCCCGTCGGCAGTGGGCCAGTAGCGGTCCACAGTGGCCCCGCGGCTGATAGCTGGTAGTCTGACAACAGAAACGTAGCGATGGTTACCATGTGCTATTTAGTCATTCAGCAGACACTTTAATCCAAAGCACATTTATTTGAGATGCTTGTTAACACTAGAAATGTTGACCGCTAGTAAAATGTGAGTAAAAGTATACAGTACAAAACTGTGTGGGAAAAGATCTTTAGAAGAGTCGTTAGATCTTTTCGGATTCCCAAGGAGGACACACTTGATTTGGCTGAATTTGCAAGGCATATTACAACTGGCAACAGCGATGACAGTTTTGATTGTTTATGTGGTGCATTTACCATAGACATCTAGCTTACACCCATGGCAGTTGTCAACAGTTTTGCTTATCTTGGGCCCTGACACTGGCGTCTTTTGGGTGCTGGCACAGGCAGTGGGCACTGGGCTAGTGCAGAGCGTTTGCGTGACGCTACCTGCTTTCGCGCGCCCCGGGCTGCCTTCTGATCCGAGACCAGTTCCATTATCAGCAGTACAATTATTTCTTTCTCTGGATCGTTTCGCCTGTGCACTGACATTGAAACCAGCGTGTTGGAGCATGTTGTAAAACTGAGCAACATGCCACCTGCGTGTTCCACCGCTCACCGTATAGCGCTTGGCCATCTGGTACGTAATGTCAACACCCACTTTTGTTTAATTATAGGGAGGGAATTGTTTCTGGCGGTTTTCACTCTACGGAGTAGGTCGATATTTGCCTTTGCCTTTGCCTGGTAAATTGTGAGTGTGGCATTTCCATACTTCAATAGAGTGGTTGAAAAGCATTGTCGTTTCAGTGCCAGTGTGCGCTTGGGCCTTTCTCTGTGCTTTTGATTCATTGTTCTGATCAAGGTAGTGTTGTTAGCCAAAAGCTTGTTCGCCAGAGCGACTGATGATCAGTTTGGACATTTTGACCTATAAAAGGTTAGGTCGGTTTCATGATAACATTGTTACATTTGTTCACATCATTTATTAAATAAGGAATGGCATTCCATGGGTATCAACATCGGATGCCATCCAGAATTTGATTCCAAAGTTGTCAGGTTTGTTAGCCATGTACGGTGTTAAGTGACGGAACGCTTTTGTAGGGAACAGTTGTTTGTCGAATGTCATATACTCCCCAGGCACGTAACTTTGGAGTTTTGTATAAATTGTTGAATTATTATAAATATCGGGGTAAATGCATTGGTCATCTTTCACTACTCTGCATTGAGAAAGGTGTGCGGGTGTTAATGAGTGGAATGAGCGTCTTTTGTTCTTTGCGCTATTCAACCCCCTCCCCCATCCGACACAGAAGAGAAGCTTGAAAAAAACTTCTGACTGGCTCAAATGGTAACACTTTTTTGGTGCTGACAGCACAGAGGAGAAGTTTGCCTTCAAGACTTCCTGCCTTAGCCTTAACCTAATAAAGTCAGTGATATTGAATTGAACACAATCAATACTACAGCTTATGAGCCTCATAACGTGTCAAGTGGATGTACTTGTAGCCTACGTATGTGAATGACACGATACATTTAGGCTTCTATTACAAACAGGCATTCTTGTCTTGTATATTTGTGTTTCACTGTATGTGGACAAATGAAGAATACTTATACCTCACTTTGGATAAAAGCCTCAACTAAATTGTTAAAATGTAAATATAATGCATTCAGGTGTTACAATGAACACAACAGTACAAGAGAGAAGTCCAATAAAACACAAAACAGTACACATACATAAAATTTAGCCAAGCTCACACATCAAACTCAATAGTCAAATACATAATTTAACTCAAAGGAAGCATCTGCAGCATGTATTCTAAACTATTTTTATTAGCTATTTAGTAGGATCATCTTTTTTTACTTTGAGTTGTACATCATGTGTAATTGGAGTTTAATCATGCTTGTAAATATATGAACCTTTACTGCATATGAATAGTAAAGGTGTTTTTTGTATTTGTCAAATGCCTGTCAAAAGTCGTGAAGAGTAGACTGCAGACTCTTGCAGTAGTGAAGAACAATGTACCATTTAGTGGCTTCTTGGTGTCCCTACAACAAAAACCAATCAAAGCAGTCTAAATGACCGCGGTGGTCAAAGATATTTCAGTGGTGCTGGCGCTTCTAGAGTTATTAGGTTCTGTAGGTAAGATTTAAGAGCTAATAGTTGAATGTACCTTGCTCTAAATGGTATAGCCATCTGTCAGCTATTACGGAGTGAAATACTGTAAAAATATCTGTTTCGAGTTGACCGATTTTAGACCGCTTCCGACTCATTTCTGACCAATCAGGGGATATCATCCCTGATTGGTTCGGGGAATACATTTTGCATGTCAATTATAGGTGTGTGAATCTCGCTCTCTTTACAAGTCTTGAATCTAACCTGCAGCACCTTTAAGAGCAGAGAAAAAAAGTTTAGTGGAGGGGGAAATACTTGAAAGAGGCAAGCAATTGTGTAGGGCTGTACCCTAAATTTGAATAGTCCAATCATCGTTCCAAGTTGACTCAAATTGTCTCATTCAAACAATCGGGGGTTTAAAAAATTTAAAATCACGTGCATTACAATAACCAAATCAAAACAGGTTGTACAGGCTGCTGTAAAGAGAGCAGAGGCATTGCTTTGAAAGTAAACACCCCCAAAAAAAAACACTCCCTCCCAAAGGTTCTCGGTCATTGAGAAGTGTTGCATTCATGTGTGGTGGAGCTTAGCTATATGCGATTGAAAGGCAAGATGGATTCATACCTGACGGAAGACTTTGCCATTTTTAACAAAGCACACTCAAATGATAGCTCTTAGATCATATAGGTAGGCTAAAGATCTTGTCTACAGCACATTCTAAAGCATTCATACAGCACATTCCCTTTCACACATGCAGTCTCACCCTGCAATGTTCCTGAACATTTCCTGCATGAGGTCATGTGTGAATGGGAACAGAGATTGATATTCCGGGAAATCTGCACCGGCAATTTGCCTGCTCAAGACGCAACAACATTTCCGGATCATTTCCTGTATGGCTGTGTTGTGAATAAAATAAGTAATATTGCCAGTAGACACGTAAGGGGTTACGTCGTCTTACGTAAGACTCTTTCCCGTAGAGCGAGCAAACCACTCACGGGACACCACCAACTCCGGCTGCCGTTGCGGGACAATCATCCTCCCCAGTCTCGTTCGTTAGAATAATAATCCAATTGATAATAATCAAAAAATATCTGAGTTCTTAAATCAGAGTTCTCCATAAATCCCGGCTGCTGGTGTAATGGAAATTTGCATAAGACATGTTGTTTGCAAGACACTAAGACACTGTGACCCCTTAGTTATTATCTATAGTAACCATTTCACTGTTTAACCGCGCTTAGCGCCCTTGAGGGGAACTGAGACAGCCTTGGCTGACTCAGCAATACCACAAGCTAAATCCTGTGATGGCCGAAAGGAGTAGTGGCCCTATATGCAGCTGTGCCCTTAAGGACGTTTCCCTGCTTTAACACTGGAGTGTGCGCACTGTTCGGGGCACACTACAGCTCTTCAACCTTTGTATGCTTGTCGTGTTGTGTGGCCTCTCTGCAGAGACTACCTAGTGAGATATTCCAGCCGACTTGCTTTCTGACTTAACTTAATGTAATGTCTTGAAATCCGCTCAGTGTATTCTGCTTCCATTGGTTCTAAACACGCCAACAACAGAGTTACAAATACTTTTTCAATAGCAAGATATCTATAAAAGGTTTTGAGTTTCCTGGAATAAGAAGAGATAATGTTTTTATTTTATTGGATTTATTAGTTAACCTTGTAGCTCAAGCCTTGCAAGATCGAATAGACTGCAAATAACGTGTTGTTCCTACATTAACAGGCATGGTATGCAGCATCATACAGCTTTGGATTGGATGCCATAGTACTTATATTCCTCCAATATTTCCTCAAATACTCAAATTCATTTTAAATAAGAGATGACTATTGTGGGACTGAGAGGGGGGATTGAAATATGAGGTAAATAAATAAATAAGTACGCCTACTACATTTACCATTGTTAAAATAGCCTGTACAAGACTGTATATGACTCAGAAATAATAAGCATTAACCAACACTTGAGTGTGAAAACGAAATACCTAAACATGAAACATAAACAAAAAAAGTAATCAAACAGTCACAGACTCACAGTTAAACAAGAAAATAAAAACCAGTTATGTCAAGAATTTAAAATTGATGGGCAAACACTCACCTTTTGACTCTGGTAATAATGCCTCGTAGAAGATTCTCTAACTTTGTTTCCAGTGCATTTAAAAGCTGTGGGATAATAAAGTGCCTTTAACGTTCGAAAATTACAACACTGCGTGCACAATAAAATCTCGTCATGACAGGCAAGCAATAGGTCGTCACGTCAAGTTGATTAAAATTACAATAGGCTTATGTAGACATAAAATCATCATTCATATATTTGAGCACCTACATTGTCTACTTGAGCGCTGTCGTCGCCTTCGTAACACTGGAGATCAACAGTGACCAGCCCGTGCGTGTGCACACGCAGAACGACAAATCTGGTGAAAAGAAGACAATGACAAGAAGTGACAGGAGTTAGAGAGAGGCCATTTTGTTTTGTGTTGGCTGTAGAATGTTGTGATCCAAACCAAAAACCAGATGGTTCATTGTTTTACATACAGCGGCGTACAAAATAGAAATTATAAGCTAGAAACAAAAAGGTACTATGAAACCGTAATTTCAGTTTTGTTTTATGCTACCATTATATGTCTATTAATTATTGTACTCCTATCTATCCCTGCAAGGAGGCATCCCTCTTCTGTGTTTTACTTGCCCTTTTGAGGGGTTACAAATACAACTGTGTAACTTAAAACATGAAATACAATTCCCCTACAGTTTCCCCTACAGCTGGGTGGATCAGGTCACACCCTACACTAAGATGAATAGGATATGCACTTAGAAACGGCCCCTCCCCGGCTACAGGGTACAGGTTTGGCCTGGAGCCATCACACGCAGATTACAAAAGAGTGTTGAGGAAGCTCCATGGAATGTACCCCCGCCGTCAGACCTGCATAAAAACAGTCCATCTAACAGCTTTGTATTGAGAGGTAATCAAGTTAGATCAAGGTCAATTTGCACTGCCGACTACACACAGTGACCAAAACGACTAGCAAACATTCATTTTCAACGGTATACCGGCCACGGAGAGGGTGGTGGTCTGGACCAAGAGCCATTTGAGCGGACTTCAACTTTATGTCAATTTTCAATGCCGATTTTGGGTAATGATAAAAATAATGTGATCTCACTGACCAATAATACATAGGGTACAGAGATGTTGCTCCCATATATTCATTATGATCGTCGATGCTCTAAAAACGCACACCCACAGCCTCCAGCTCAATATCAGGCAGCGGTAACCCCCGGGGCAAAGGCTTGGCAGCAACCCTGTGATGTTCTCTTCCAAGTGTAGCTTGCCGTGCAAAGGAACAACCAGAGTTCAACAAAACGAATTTGATAGTCAAAATTCCACTGACCTGCCCTTTTTGCCTACGAAGGTAGCAAGGTGTCCGTGTCCCTCTGTGTCGTGGACAGTCTCTGTCATTTCCTGTTCCTGAAATATGGATTGTAGACCATGGACTGTCGAAGTACAGTCAGCTGAAGAGAAACAAAAGAACAGGGTCAAAACACAGGCAACCAGCCGTTTATTATATGACAACGACGTGCTTACCATTTGCAAATAAATGAATGAGGTGTAAATGAATATAACTGGCTAAACCTAGGGTTTTGCAATTTTCAGTAATATTCAAAGTAATTTATGTCCACACAAGCTCTACCTGCCTGGTACCATTTTCCATATATAACTTTCAATGTTCGTAGATGAGACAATAATTATTAATAGTCCTTCAACTTTGTCTCCCAAAACCAATATTTGAGCATGTCATTGCACACAGAACACAAGTTCAATAAAGTTCAGTCAAACCGGAGCTTCACCTTGTTTGCATACATTATACAGCAATGTGGTTCCCTTGGCTTAAGGCTTTCATCGTTACATTATAAATCGGTTGTAAACGGCTGAAACAGCATTAATTACATTATATGTAATTAATAAGAGGCACATTTTATGATGGGGGGAAAAAAAACCGCCACGAGAAATAGTCTCTGACCCAAAAGACATGCAGTGTGGTCAGTCTTTATACACATTTTTTTACTTTTTTTTCTTTTATCATCAAATTAAGTGCATTAATTAAAAGCACATGATTGGTCTCATCATTCTATCATCTCAGAAACATTGCCCTTGCCAGTTGCCACATAGCTCTCTTCAGCCTGTTTTTTGAGACTCTGACCCCATCTTTCAGAACCATTTGATTGGACTCACAAAATTTATGTTGCCAGGGTTCGAAAAAATCATGGTGAAGTCACCTTTAGTTTTCATACGCCACATATCTGGAACAAACTTCAAGAACGTCCGCAGTCTGCCTCAAAACTATATACACTCTTAAAATCAGGCCCCAAGCTTTCTAAAAAAGGTATTTGTCATCACTGACACATTCGTATACCTTCTTAGTGTATTTTATAATATTATAAAAATTTAAAAAAAGGACTACGTCCAGGATTTGTAGATGCATTACTCGCTTTAAAAAAGGCATGTTACGTAAGATTTCCGCATTAAATAATCAAAAAACGACTAGACCTATGTTATACATTTTAGTTTGTTGTGTACTTACATTATCCCAAATGTTTCCAACAATTTCTAAACTCAGATAAATCTGTAGTTTTATACATGGTTATGGGCCGGGCAATTTTTTCGAGTGTTAACGGCGTCATCTGCTCTAACCCCTAACATCCGGGAAATATGGGAAAGACAAAGAGTAAGGAAGCAAGTCGGTGAACTAGATAGCTATCGGCTCTATTGTTTTTTCATTCTATTGTTTTTATTGCTTACTCGTGATGGACCACAATTATTTAGTTCAGTTTGCTGTGACTTCTGTTGCCGAAGCTGTCCATGTAAAGTGCAATCGACAGGTGAATCAAACAACCCAAGAAGATTATCTGACAAGAGGAGGGATACTGGAGTAAATATCGGTGCGGCATTCCCAAGATGGAGAGCTTCGCGACAAGCTAGGACTACATAGAGATGCCAAACTCCCATGTGTTCTACTAGACAGGTAAGCACCCATTTGGCTCACGTTATCGGAATAATAGTACTAACAACAGTAATAATAGCATGCAGTATATTATTTTGATGAAACTGTTAGAAAAAACTTGAATTTTCCTCAATGTCGATAGTATAACAGTATTATATGATGATAGCACAATGCAGTTAGTCATATTGTAAGATCCTCATGTTCTTATGAATTACAACGAGTAAAGTATTTGTATCATGTCTACCAATTTTGTCACGAGTTTCATCTCATTAACTTTAACGTATAACGGAATACAACGTCTTTTTGGTAAATATATATAATTGGGGTGGGGAATTAGCTTTGGTGTGTTAATCAGAAATGGTACATGTATTATAACATTGAAACCTTAAACTTTATGTAGGCTATCAATCACAGTGATCGATACATAATAAGTAAATAAACACGTTTCGCGCTATTCATGATTCCGTGTGCGGATTTCAGTCATTCATATGTATCCAGACACAAACGGTGGGTGGCAATACAAACAAGGTAACGTAACAAAATACTATGGTTTCATATGGTTACGTATTCTACCTTTGCAAATAGTTGGAATTAACATCAACTACTTACTAAAGCCAATCTCGGATTGAGTGCGTTAGCGATGTACACCGCACATAAACCATGACTATATTCAGTGTTTGGTGTAAGGAAATAGTGAGCTCAGGCTCACTGCGATTTCACCGAGGCATGTTATGAAAGGTTGTCCGTTAATTTGTAAGTATCCCGTGCTTTCATTTTTGCTATCAATGTCTTATCAGTTCTATCAATGCTAAGTTCCTTTTTTTACTTCACATTGTAGTTACCAAACAGGAGGACCATCCATGTCAACTCACTACAAAGGACAAGTGGCAAGAGCTGAACGTAAACTACAACCTCGTTCCTTCGAACCCCAGTGTTCCAAAATCAACGGTCAACTGAACAAGCTGCACTTTATATTTGTTTCTTCATTTTTCTTTTAATTCATTGAATGTCAATACATTTATTGCATAGCAAAATTTTTACTTGAAAACAATATACATTTTTTCGATAAATATAAATAAATGTCTTGTACTGTGTATAAAAAACATTGCTTCTTTATTTAATCACTCATACTCTGACTGTTATTTGAATAAGCAATGCCTTATAAATAAGGTAGTATGGAACCATATAATAAATATTATGACAACAATAATTATAAAATGTACAAAAAAACTACTGACAATTCACTACTATAAAAAGGAAGATATTTATAAAGAAGATAACAGGAGTGATGTTGCTAACAGTAATGTTCTGTGCCACCAGTATACTAATATTCAGGCCTGGGAACCAAGGTGACACAAGGCGGTATCACCCAGAGAGTTTCCAGGTTTGTTCAGCTAGACAAAGCATATATACGGTTTGTTCAGGGACAGACTACGCCCCTGGCGTGAAGAGTTTGTACAGTTGTCTTCAGGGCTTTAATAACAAGATATGTGAATGACACATGCATGACAGTGTCTGATACAAAAGGTAGAGAATGTTCAGAAGAGGACATTGATAAGTTAGATGATACATCGCACAAATCCCAGAATAACGAAAACGACGAAAGTTGGTTGGTGGTGAAGCCATGTATGGGCATTGTTTGACAACAACCGTGCCTTGGGGCTTATGGGAGGAGTCACGGAGGCGAGAATATAAAAACTGTTTGCCGACGCTGGAAAACCCGGTGTTCTGCAGACCATCCCGGCTTTTGTGTTACTTTGTTAAAGTTCTAAATAAAAGTCTTAAACTTTAGTCAGTGGTTTCCTGATCTCTTTCCTTGTTAAAGTTTAAGTGTTGTACTTTCCACAACACCCCTTGCGATAGGAAGGACTCCAGGTCTTATCAACATTTGACATTGACACATCCAATGAGGAGCTATCAGTCTTCCTGCAACATACAGTATTCACATGTCAACAGAAGCAGTTACAAAAATGTTGAGATACAGAGAGGACATGATCAGCTGACAATATTTATGTGGCTGCATTGAAAGAGCCGTCATGTGTTTTAGCTAGTACTTAAACTTATTAATGTTGAGTGCATAAATCATTTAGCAATATATTTGTTCAGTTAAACAGTCTTCATTCTGTAAATACTAACTGTTGCAATCTTTGTGGGTGTCCCTATACATACTATGGTTATTACAATGCTTTTGTGCTTATGCAATTACAACAAAGGTTTGGTTTAAGACCATGAATATGGCAATGTCTTCCAATGCAGGATAGTTATACATAATTAGCAAGTCAGCCTGTTGCACCAGCTGTGTGTTATTTCAAACTTAGCTTTCCAACACAGTAATAACTGTTACAGTACATACCTTATTTAGTGATATAACATTTTAATATTGATTTAACTTACAACGTGGTGCTACGATGTATAACGGTATAACGTTAAACACACTGAAAAGTTATTTTTAGTATGATTGTTTTGACCACAGATAACAGCGCTGGGATACCCCACGATTTAATTCTCCATATATCGTCATCTACAGCTGTTTGCGTGATCGACTCACGCAAACTAAGGTTAACGCTACTTTGACTAATGTTAACGTGAATGAAACTTTCTTACATTACCTCATCCGTGAACATGATTGCTGCTGAGTGGCATCAGATCGATTTTCACCGGAGATGGTGTGGAAGACAACAACTCCCATGAGCCCACGCTACTACACGACGTCATCAAACTAAGACTTTTGTTATTGTTTTGATTGAGAAAATTACATATTATACCTTTAAGAGAAAACACATTAAATTCACACAATCAATTAATCAGGAACTTACTTGTTGAATCCTTGTTTGAACATGCAAATGAAGTATCATGCATAAAGATACTTGATTGAACATTTTAAAAATATGGGTGCCTTATTTGATAGTTTATACTACAAAACACAAAATGTATATTATTTTATTATTATATTATTTATTTTCAAAAATCCCTCTTTCATCTGGCCGCGAGTAACATATTGCTAATTGAATCCCATCCACATGTGAGAAACAAAATATAACGTTTGTTTGGTTGTTGTTGTTTTTTTGTGCAGAAACCATATAACAAAAGGTTAATGGTTTTAACTTATTTCAATTATTTTTAATTTTTGCAGATTGGTTTTAAAACTGCATATCTTAATATACACGTCTGCATCTATTTGAATGTTTTAATGCAAAATAATACACTTTTCATTCTAGGAGAGAATGCCTGCGAGCGAGGTTATATTCTAGGTCGGCCTCTGACCTAGAATGAGAGAGCACATCTGATTGGCTATAACGACATCGGCAAAGTGCAGTGAAACACGGTATGAAATCCATAAGTATAGAACATGAAGCAAGGACACGGTAGGGACACTGATAACTAAATTATTAGCGTTTTATTCGCAAATTCACAATTCTCGTGGGTTGCAAAAGATTGGAAACTTTAGTTGGACTCTCCTTTTTTCTAGTTTTAAACACAACCTACTGGTTTACCGCACATCTGTGCGGTGCGCATAATGCCATGCTGCATCCAACATAATGACATAGTGCAACCCACATGCTTATTACACGTCCTATCACTGCTGGGTCGCCAACAATATAGTCCAGTAACCAATCAATCAACCAATCGTGCGGTCAATCGATCACCCTCTCTCTCCTTTTAAAGACAAAACATCACATAACATTCCTTGTTAGGATGTACCCTTTTGTACCCTAACTAAAAGTTGAATAGACAGGTGTCGGTCTGGTATTAATCAACAGCAGTAACGTTACGAGTATTCCTGATCATGTTTTCTCCCTATATTGAGAGTCGTATCGAATTACCTGGGGGAAATAAGTTTATATAGTGTACAATTTATTTAAAAAAATACAAAAAAAAACACAACTGCGTGCCAAACGTACTTTATCACACCACCGCTGTTATTAAAATAATTTGGATAAGTAAAAAGGTGCGTGATGCTGCAGACGCGAACTCGTGTTGGCAGAAACGTGAATTTTAGCGGACAGCTAATAATGCTACATGCTAAGCACATTATTGACAGACTGAAAGTAACGTAAAGACATTAGGGTTTGATTGTCATTATCGGCACCGTCTCAAATAAGCTGGATGTGTTTTCTAAAATAAACTATCGCGCTAACGATTAACAACCGTGGCGGGTATGTCACAAAGTAAAGACGCCACATTGTATGACTCGTTTCATACCGAAACCCGTGTTTCCATTACAATAATCTTTTAACATGCAACCTAGCACATTAATGCGGGCTAGCTAGCTAGCATAATGTGTTCTGCTGCAGTGCCTGTTACCGGCATGTCGCACAACAGATCCGTTATCGTTATTTCTTACCTGGGGCAGAGAGCTTGAAGTCAAGGGTATAATGTCGCAAAGCCATAATTGCCTACAACCATCAGCCATGCCTGGGTTAGCAGGCAGCCGGCGGTAAACGTGTAATCGCGGAGATTGAGAGCACAGAGCGAGGGTGCTATCAGCTTCAACTGCTGTGTAGTATGCTGGAAGCTACATTCTGTTGGGCAGTAACCTCGTTCGCAGGCGTTCTCGTCTCACGACAGAACGCCTGGAACGTGATGCTCTAAATCAGCGTTATTGCCGAGAGAGAGAGGGCGGGACGTTCAGTTACAGGGGTTTAGCGGCGAGAGGCCAGAGAGAGGGCTGGACTTTCCATAGAGGGATATCCGTTTCCGTTACATGTTTCGGATTTTGCTTTGTCAAATTTTCGTCAAAATCCACATTTATTCTCATTGTCTTTTTTCTTGTTATTTTTCATCATGTTCTTATTCTTATCGGCCGGGGAACGTTAACAAGCGTACATAGCTCATAGGAAGTAAGAGACCGGAAATTGCGTTGCGGCAGGCCGGTGTAACGCTGCATTTCAGGGTCCTCTCTCAGCCAAGTGCAGGTAGGTCTATGAGTGCGGTCCTGCCACCTCCGGGCAGGAAAATACTATTGGACGTAGGGCGGCTCTGCCAAGTGGATGTGTCATGTAGTGGGCGTGTCCTGTAGTTCTGTGTAATATTAGATGGTAAGATGGTTAAATAGAGCTGTTAAGTTTAGGTGTTAGGTTAGATATAGTTAAGTTTAGGTATTCGTTTAGAAATGGTTACGTTTAGGAATTAGGTTAGAAATGGTTAAGTTTAGGTATTAGGTATTATGGTTAGTTTAGGTGTTTTAGATATGGTATGCTTGCAGTATTTCCGGCCCGTTAACACGCGCCATCCCGTACTAATCCAGTAGGTTATCTTGGGGGGTATGTCGTTTAGTGAAGGGGGTGTGTAATGTAGTTATGTGGGTGTGTCGGGTAGAATGCGAGTCCGCAGATACACCCTTCTCGCATAGGGGTGCAGTTACGCCAAAGAGTAGGAAGAGGAAGTGAGAGGAGAATCCCCCGGTCACTTCTTCCATAGATGCACCACTCTACTGCGCATGTACAATGTCAAGCTTTTGCGATGTTTGCCACTCTTCATTCATCTTTTATTTTGGAGCATGTATATTTATTAGGTGTTTGTTTGCATGCAAATATCTAAACAAACAAGGGTTGATTTGCATGCATAATGACTTTAGCCATCACAGAAAATGTAGGCCTACACATAGATATGAATCACAAATTATGAATATTTATATTCATAGGCCTGGTTATTTATTGATAAAAAATGTTTTAATCAATTGTACAAAAGTCTTCCGTTGGTTCTGTTAATCTGCCTCAATGGTATCTTCAGCGGCTCATCTGATTCCATTTCAAAGTCTCCCTCTCTCCATTTTGGATAAATAATAACTTTGTTTGCAGGTTCAATCCGCCCTGGCACAAAAAGCATTCCCAAAACAATCCAGAACATTTAAATCTATTTATGTCCAAGGAAACAAGCAGTTATTTAACAAGCCACGGATCAGTAAAAATGTAAATGATAAGATGGGCTACCGAAACCTTTTCAAATACTTAACCGATAGGAGTAGTTGTCAAGATGAAAGATGAAATGTGTGCAATCCGCGCTCAATAGATAGAGGCCTAATTATTAGTGAAACGTTTTGCGGGTCTGTCAACTGTTGGCCTCTAACCATTAGATGGCGCCACAGCGCCGCTGTTTCAATGCAGGTGGTTAATTAAACACACACGCACGCACGCACGCACACGCACGCACACGCACACGCACACGCACACACACACACACACACACACACACACACACACACACACACACACACACACACACACACACACACGCACACGCACACACTAGGATTTTCCTCAGCATGTGTGCATTTAAAAATGCCCAGCTATAATATGATTAGTAATATACAACCAACTAAATTACAGGAAATGTACTTTTATTACGATAACCATTCGAGCATGAACTAATCATCTGTGGCAGCATGGTCTTTGTGACATTCCCAGTGACTCCAGTCACTCCAGATTCCATGTTCGGCACAGTAGTCGGCCAGCTTCGAGCGAACCCTGTAGCAAGGCCTCTCTGTTTCGTACGGGAGCGGCTTCCTCAGGCTTGTTTCCATGGTTACAATCCACTTCTCCTGCAGGTGACAAATGGAGTCAGTGTCATCATAACCTGTCCTCCTGCGATCACATCACACTCACATTTTATGGCTCTCAACTTACATAACAGTAACCTAAAACAGGGATTAAACATTTAGTGATACCTTGACTCGACTCCCAGCCAAAAAGTTACTGGGATCGATCCCTGATGTCTGCAGCCTAACCTGTATGGGCATCCCAGAGAGCAAGATGCCCCAGCCCACCGCACATGCTTCTTATATGACATATACCCACTCCCTTAATGGTATCCATGACAACAGCGGAGTGGACCAGAGCTTATGTTCAAGGGGAGAAGGTTCCCTACCCTCGGTTGGCTGCCCTTGGGTCCATCTGAGCTATGCTCTACCTCCCATTGGAGACAGTGATTGGGTACCCTCCCAGTTGGGTTTGTCCACTCAAGCTGCAACTGGGGCTCCAGATCGGTCTGCGGAGCCACAGATAAACACATACACACACATACACACGCATATATATTTCAAAATATGATGGAAGTCAACAAGCAGGGGTTAAGGGTTTCGTCTAACTGCCTAATTTCGGTACGTGCATACTCTGCGAGAGGGGGTGAGTTGAACAAAAATCTTGGCTCATCAATGGTCATTGTGGAGAAACTTTTTAGAAACAGACACTTCTTGTGCAAATATTTAAATATTTGTTCAAGATGGGATTAAAATTGCTAAAAATGGACAAAGGTTGAACAATTTAAGTAACTATAGCATTAAAATATATTAGAAGCACTTTGCAGGGAAAATATCACAGAGATTCAAGAATCCAGCTGGATTTATTGATTACACGCACCACAACTTTGAGACGGAGTTCTGTGGCTGCAGGCTTCACTGCACATGAAAGGAAACATCCATGAGTCATTTCAGGGTTGAGGAAATGTACTTGCTGAATGAAAATCATGAAGTGAGAAGAATGTTTGATGTGGTACAGCCAGTAGAACAGGAAGTAGGAGTATACCAAACCTACCATGATTCAGGATTTTGAGGTATAGATACACCGGTGTGGATGACCCGCTGGGAGAAGAGCTGTTGACGCAGATGCTGACAAGTGAAAAGTCAGGGAGCTGGTTCCAGGTGAAGTTACATCCTCGGGCAGTGCCGTTATGGATGATGTATTTGGGACATTCCCTGGTGGCTCCAGACTCACCATACCTTGGGGATTGCAAGTAAACAATGACATTGTTACCATTATTATTATTCCGGATTGGTAACGCCTATAGCTCAGCCCCTAATTGCACAAAAGTTTTCAAGTTTTGCCGATGACATTTGTATCCCCGGTAAGCAGGTCTCCAAAAAGTTTTGTTAAGTTATGGCAAATTCAATATATGCTAATTTGCGAACATTATTCTATCAACCACGTCAGCTTCAGAAGGAAGCAGAAACGTGCCATGCTCATAGAGGCCACCCTCCTGAACACGTGTGTAAAAAGTGTGTGTCGATAGCGCTAAAGATGAGATCACAGCGCCAATTTGAAAATTTTGAAAAAATGCTAAGCTAATGTTCCATTTACATCGCAAGTCCGCGTAAGAATGATGGAACTTGAAACTTGTCAGGAACAAGTTTCACATTAACATGTGTACATAGTTTGTGTGTCTCTCTGTATGTCTGAGTGTGCCTGTCTCTCTGTATGTCTGAGTGTGCGTGTGTGCGTGTGTGTGTGTGTGTGTGCTCGTGTGCATGTGTGTGAATAACAAAGACCCTCCCCTGCCGGAGACATAGTTGCGTCTAGGAGTAATGACTACACCTGTGATTCGCTTGAAAAGGGCGGCCGCTGGGATAAGCGGTGCGTGGGCTGTGAATACCTTGTGTGACTGCTTGCAGTCCTAGTTATAATTATTTTTCAAATATAGAAATAAATAGTATATATTTGATAGAATGGTGGAATTAACCTGTGAGAAGAGAAAGGTATAATGCCGTTTTATTAAGTTTTTTGAGGCGTATTGTTGAATCTTGTTAGTAGTATAGCAAAGTAAAGTATTGTTGAGTATAGGTATTGTTGAGTTTAGTTAAGTGTTGTTGAGATGAGTATTGTTGAGTATAGTAGAGTATAGTTATGTACCGTAAAGTATAGTAGAGTATAGTTATGTATAGTACAGTATAGTTATGTATGAGTATAGTAGAGTATAGAGCAGTGATTCTCCCCTGGTGGGTTGTGACTCATAAGTGGGTTGCGACAGCATTTTGAGTGGGTCGCAAAGCATATGCCAAATCTTAATCTTAGGGAAGAAGCCCATGAATTAAATAATGTTTCAATGTTAATATATATTTTAATGGCTTACTATTTCATTGAGTTTAGCCCCAATTGATGCAGCTTTTTGTTTGCGCAATGTCTTTAACAGTACATGAAGCACATTGTTGGTTACTGCAATATTGGTAAATAAATGTTTTATGTTTGGGTTGTGACTTTATGACTAATGACTCATGTGGGTCCTGAGGCTAGACAAGTTGAGAACCACTGGTATAGAGTATAATAGAGTATAGTACAGCATAGTTATGTTGTCGTAGAGTATATGTATATGTATATGTTATGTTATGTGTCAGAGTACCTTAGCAGTGGAGTAGAGTAAATTAGAGAATAGTTATGTACCGGAGAATACAGAGTATAAGGATAAGTATGTATATCTAGGGATATGAGTGTAATATGATATGGGCGTACCAGTAGTAGAGCCTGTGTAGTGAGGTTTGGTTGGCTTGTTCCCAGGTACACTCAGTGTACTCCCTCCTATGGTACACACAGCCCAGCCGCTGCACCACAGGACTACCCAGACCTGGAGGATGAGACAAATACACAACAAACCAACAAACAAACAGCAGCCCAGTCACATACATGACCACACATTATCACAAGTACCCCTAAGTGGCAAGATGATTTGGCGATACATATTTACAAATACTACCTTTCAACTATGTTAACAGCCTATTTACGTAAAGTTTCCTTAAAGCTAGGGTAGGCAACCAGCCAAAGTTATCTAGAATTTGAAAGTATCCAACGGAAAAAATCCCTTCAGGCCTCCCTCCGAAGCCACTCCCCCAAAATACATGACTAGTCAAATAGCTTTTAGTAATAGGTCTGACTAGCTGTGGAGGACTCCGGTCATGCGCAATGAGTGCCCGCAGGTAGCCGGGTAGGTAGTAAGACTGGCAGGTAGGCCATCCAATCATTTCATCCGGGGCCAAATTAAATTATTGGACAGGCTTATGACAGGCCTGCGAAGGCCAGAGATACCAGATTTGTTTTCCCTTTTTTTTGTCAGAGCAATTGATTTATTGATTTCTGTTGTGATGTGAAGAGGGTTTCATGATTATGATGCTTCTAAAGTAAATTGCCTACCCTAGCTTTTAACTGGATGAAAGTGTTGGAAAAGGTCTACATTACCAGGTGGTCTGACCAATTCCGCATATCGTGTGCTCTTGACTTCAGTGTTGTTTGTGCACAGACCATTCAACAAGGAGTGCACTCTGACTTTAACTTCTTTTGACAGGTCGACCTGGATATGATGACTGGTACCAGGGGTTTGGATAACCTTATAAGCGACACAACAACGACACAGTCAATAATGTCGATAATCGTTTACAACAGCCATGGAAAGAGTACAGAAAAATCTCACTCAAGCAGAAGTACTGTTACTTTGAGGAAATTGTCCTCGAGTATAAGTAAAATTACTACTATAAAAAACTAGAATCTTGTAAATGTAAAAAGTAGTCATTTAAAAACTACTTTGAGACTTGAAATTACTTCATTACTTTTAACAAAACATTTTCAAGTAACCATAAAATAATGGAGAGGCAATAATGTGTGAGTAGGCCTATCTGGACTTTTCAAAAACCAGCTGACTGATGAGTAACGATGACTGACTTCAGTGATTAATGACCGACTAAGAATCGACTTGCATGTATTCTTCTTCCTTAAAACAAAAACAATTGACTTCAACTTATTTTGACAGGTCGACCTGGATACGATGACTGGTACCAGGGGTTTGGATAACCTTATAAGCGACACAACAACGACACAGTCAATAATGTCGATAATTGTTTACAACAGCCATGGAAAGAGTACAGAAAAATCTCACTCAAGCAGAAGTACTGTTACTTTGAGGAAATTGTCCTCAAGTATAAGTACAATTACTACTATAAAAAAGTAAAATCTTGTAAAAGTATAAAGCAGTCATTTAAAAACTACTTTGAGACTTGAAATTACTTCATTACTTTTAAGAAAACATTTTCAAGCAACCATAAAATAATGGAGAGGCAATAATGTGTGAGTAGGCCTATCTGGACTTTACAAAAACCAGCTGACTGATGAGTAACAATGACTGACTTGAGTGATTAATGACGGATAAATCAAGGATAAAGCACTTCTTCCTGCACATATTAAACAGGATACAATCGAGAAATGTTTCGCACTTTGCTGCAGAGACATTCGGCCGTATGACTTCGTCGCCGGGAAAGGCTTTGTTGACATAGTTCAACACGTTGTTAATGTAGCCGCTAAATATGGCACATTTTATGTAAAAGATGTCTGCCTCACCCAACCACTGTATCCAGATATGTCGAGGGGAGAGCACAGGCACTGCAGGCCTCAGTGGCAACGGAGATAAAGTCCATTATCGAAACGTATGGATGTGCCATCACAACAGATAAATGGATTGAGGATTACAACACTGCACACTGCGGGGTCCCGCGGGACCCGGGCGGTTTTAACTTTGCTGTGGGCGGGAACGGACGGTCATTAACAGACATTGCGGGAGCGGGCCGTAATGGTCAGAAAACCAGCGGGAGCGTGATTAAGAAAACAGTCCCGCGCAGGGCTCTACACTGTAGGCCTGACTAATGCTTTTTAAAATGAAACTAAGTCGATTATTTAACTCAAAACCTACTCAAGTAAAAGCGAAATTACCACAAAAATACTCAAAAAGTACAATAAGCCTACACGAAAAAGCTACTCAGGCATTTGAGTAGTTTTAATTAACTTATTTTCCCCTCTTGCCGATAACGATAGGATTGTTGAACAGTGGATTGAGGTGATGGATTCGCAGAGAATAGCCCACTTACAGACCACCGGTGGTGGAAGGTGTTGAGGTAAGTGAGGTGAAAGCGGACTCTGCATGTGGGGATGTCGAGCAGCAGACTATCCGGAGGGCTCCATTTGACGAGGAGGAGACCCAGGTAACCCGGATCCTTTATCTGCAAGTCGTGGGGAGCTTCCACTGTGGATGGGGAAAGTGAAAACAACGTGGAGGAGTTTACCACACAAAAAGAGCTACAAATAGAAATCGACTAGTCATATAATAGCCAATATTCTTCAAGGTTACATTTGTATCTGCTTGCATCCAAAGAAGATGATTTTCTCGAAATCTCGTACCAGAATATAGGCTACAACAATTACAGATGAAGAGCCTAATACACTGCAGAAAATGCTTTAGAAAATCGTATCTCAGTAAACTAATCCAAACCGTATTAATTCCTCAATACGGCTATTCTTTATTCAATGTCGATTGACTGTTTTTTTTTAAATAAATTGATACAATATAACGATAAATATTTATTTGTTTGCTATTATTTTATTCCCCATATCCCACCCCACACTACCTATACAAGATATAATATTTATATATAAAAACAAAATATAATTAAAGGTTAAAAAACACACACATGCATATTCAATATTCCCATCACAGAATTTAACGATGAATATTAACGTAACTTACAGGTGTGTATGTTGTATACCGAACTTGAGCTGGACTGTAGTTGTAAGAAAAGCAGCAGCAGTAACGTCCATGCGTATCGCTTCATCATGTTAAGGTGGAAACAAACGAACTGAACACAATTCAAAATATTGTACATAAATATGTCGGCAAAAAAATACTAATGTAATGAGCGGCGGGTCGGTCCTTCTCTTCAAGCAGCCTATGTAATAGAACACACCCATTCGGAAATTTCTTATTCTCTCCCTCCCTCTCCCCCTCTCCCCCCCTCTCTCCCCC
>OOFG01059895.1:0-16070 GCA_900323295.1 Molva molva
GTCGTGTTTCCCGTGAGGATGACCGGGAGCGCAGGCTGCAAACCCTCAAACAACTGAAGGAGTTCATCAGCCACAGTGAAAACAAAGTGGTTAGTTCAGCCATTCTCCTTCCTTTTGTGATAAATCTACATGATGGCTTATTCTCTCCTTTACATTTTACATGAGTAAGTATCTTTTTAAAGAGCCAGTGAACCCACTGTTTCAGCTGGAAGAAGACAAGAAAAGAACGCCACCTGCGTTCGCAGCAGAGTGGAACGTTCACATAGTGTTTTGGGGAGAATGGGAAAAACATAGGATTATACCCCTTTTCTTTCTAAATTGGTTGCTTATTTCAGTAACATTGATAAGATGGCATAGATTACTGTTTTGACGCTCATATAAGACATATAACCATGTTTAAAACAAAACGGTTTTGGGTTCAATGGCTCTTTAAAATATACATTAAATGAAATGTTGTTCCTGTAGAACTTTAGTGACAGAAAAGACGTACAACTTAGTGACATAGGAGAGTGTAATGGATGCAAGACAATAAGTATGAAAACCAAAGAATGCAGACATAAATCCAAGTACATTGGAATACCATTATGTCTCCTGATGCATAAAATATTGGATTTTTACTTTGAGAAATGGATTGTAAGAAATGGGTTTATTGATGGTTATACTTACTAGATTGGAATACAATGTTTGTTGATGAAAGCAGTTTTCTTTTAATAACTAATTATGACAGGCCCTGGTGAAACAGCTGGATACCACTCTGAGTACCCTGAATGAAGTTTTGAATGAAAGGTAAGAAATGGTACTATTCACATCCATTACACTCAAGAAAAACATATAAACAAACGTATTACACTTTGAATGCCATTTGTGGTTTAGGTTAAAGGCCTAGGCTAGGGGTGTTCAATATGACTAAATTACATCGTGAACGATCCAAATGTCTCTACAATCTGCCTTTTTTAGTATTGGCAGTATCGTGATACAGTGATTCTGCAGTAATGCAGTCTACAAAATCAGCTACGGATCAAAACATTCTGGCTTCTTGGACTGTTCAGTATCATGTTCTGACATACAACAAACTATGAAGCAAAATATTGACAAGGTTTCAGATTGCAACCAACTTAAAATCCCCCCTCATCCCTCCCGTTCCAACGACTACGTCGCCTGCACTGGCCTGTATTTTGGAAGGTGCCAGTAAGCTTCCAAAATGATGTGGTCGTCTACGACCGCATCGAGTAGCCAAGTGTCAAGTGATGAGGTTCTTTAATAGATTTATTAATTGTATTTAGTTATTTATACAACATGTAAATGTTCAACTATTGGTCATAGCTTACAGGTAAAGGTTATTTTACATTGAACTTGAGTGTTCATTGCGTTTTTTTCCCACGTCAATAAAATAGTTACAAATCATGGAACTGAATGGAACCGTACACATTCACCACGATTCCCGTTTTGCGAAAAAGGGACATTAATTTTAATCGCACCAAGGTATCTTTGTCATAGTCACCATGGACACTGTACATGTTGTAGGACATGGCGGAGGTATGGGCCTTCTACGTTTCTCACACACAGTCCTATTATTGCATCCATAGTGGTCAACTTCTTTGATAGACCTATAATTATCGCTATCTGTTATATGTATTGAAGATTCATCTCGATTGCAGTTGGCACTACAAGCAAATGTTTACTTGCGCTGCGAATATGTTTATTCTGCTTTTTTGCACACCCACTTATCATAATCCCCCTCATCCGCGAACTGCCATTCGCTACACTATTTTACAATCTGTGCAGCGGTTGATGTCTGCGTCCGACAGAGGGTTAGCTTCTAAGACACTTATATATAACGCCACAGATTTTGTGGAGCTCCTTCGCTGCAGCGGTTGATGGCATTGTCCGAGAGAGGGTTAAGCTTCTAGGACACTTGTAGTTAGGGATGGGTATCATTACGATTTTAACAGTTCTACTACTCTTATCGATATTGCTTATCGATCCGGTACTTTATCGGTACTCTTATCGGTTCTTTTTGTTGTTTTCCGACAGTGTCATAAATTTTACTCTCAAAATATAATAGATAAAATAGGATGCATTATTATTCATTAAACTATCCAGCATTATATACAACTTACAAAATCCACAACAACAGATTTGTCAACAGATTTTAATGTAAGTACATTGTGCTGATAAATGTCAGGTTAACAACAATAAATAAGTTTACCCGTTTCAGATCTAATTCGAACACAAATGTAATGCAGGACTTTTTCTTGACAGTATTTCTACTGTGCCGTTATAATAGTTTTAGAGCATTTCAGATTTAATTTATGAACGTCACCATAGCTAAACAATCAGCAGGCTAATGGTTACTTTTAATCATTAACCCTTGTTCGTATTATTAATTTAACTCTTTGTGTCTGGGCTCTGGGCTGCTAGCATACCTGATGGGGCAACGAGAGATGAACCACGAGCTAGTCTGTCGAAAACTGCATTTCTTCGCCTGTATGACATGCACTTTCGCTAGAAGTTTCGCATATTGCTCGTGTTTCCGCTCTTACATGAAATGTGAAATGTAACCACACTTTTGAACGTTTAGTTCTTTCCGCCATTGTCGTCGGTTTGTGTGCGTGCTGCACGGTGTTGCAGTGTGTAGTGACTAGCTAGAGAGCTGCCCCGGCTCGCACACAGGCGCTCCGAGAGAGAGATCTCTCTTGGATTGGGAAGAGTAAATCCTATAAATCCTATTGCATAATAGAAACGGAGTTGGGGAGATAAAATGTGCAAGATAACGTTTATGTAGCAATAATAAATATATTTTCTAATTTTCTCGAGCGCCGAGAGCAGAACCGATAACGTCTTTAATAATTTGTACTCAGGGCCCATTTAATACCGGGTTTCGGTACCCATCCCTACTTATAGTATAATGCCATAATGTGTGTGTGAAGATGTGTGGAGCTCCTGGCCGATTTGATTTTGATGTCCAAGTCCAAGAGGGTTAAGCTTCTTGGATACATAGTATAACGCCACGGTGTGGCGCATTTCATATACTACGTCGCTCATTATAACGCTCCTACACAACGACAGTACAAAAAAATAATCACAAATGGGTCGTAGCCATGGAGATAACACGCCCCATTCCTTCCTACAACTCCAAAAACTCGCCCATTTTCTTAAAAACGGATTCTCTAGAGCCGTTTGTTGGTTCTGGGCTACTGTAGAACCATGGCGTTGCAACATGGCGGCCTCCATGAAAGAGGACTCGCTCCCCATGTAGATATAAAAGGCTCAAACTAAGGTAACGAAAACACGATTTTCATGGGATTATACACTAATTAAAACATACTTATGAATGTTCTTATGAATGTTCTATTCCATTTCTAGTCCGTTCCGATAGATGCCACAAGCAAAAGCAAACATTAAAGATGTCGAGTTTTAAAGAAACAAACCTTCTATAGACAAGGACCAAGAAAAAGAAAACAACTATAGGACCAAAAACTTAAAACATGTGGTGTTAGCATGTGTACATATCTGATCATGCTGTACCAAAGTTCTGTTGTATTGATGTTTTGTTTTGGCAGTACTGGTTGTTCTTGAATACAAGTCTAGAACAAGTAATTGCGTAATGTTAATACTTTTACATTGCAAAGTTGATTAAAAACATAAGATTGAAAATATATTTTGCCTAAATAGTCTCTGATCTTGATCTTTGTGGTTTTGTTTATTTGTTTATATTTTCCTAAATTTCTTATTTAGGAAAATTGTTTGGCTTTGTTCATCGGTTCAGTAACCTGAAAATTTGTCTTTAAAACAAATATGAAAAAGAATAGAGATAATATCATGGATTGTGATTTCTGCCTGAAAATATCGCAATATGATATTTTTGCCATATCGCCCACCGCTAGCCGTGGCTAACAGAAAATGGAATTGGATATTAAAATAAAAGGCCATATGACTTAATGTTCAAGTTTATGTTTGCTGAAAAATATGTGGATGTTTGCAGTGGATGTGTTGAATGCTAGGCTTACTTTATCACTGGATTTCACTTGACCAAGTTCTTTCTTCTTTCTGTTGGTAGTTTTGGTCATCTAGACTTGACATTGTTCATTCATTAAATTGATAATTCTTCAGTTGCATATTGAAAGAAAGTCAAAATAACAAATGTTAACCAATTTATGCTGGTGTGTTGTGGGCTGGTTGCTATCTTCTAAAAAGCTCTCTGTAATGATTTAATGTTGCATCTCCCATTCATGTGACACTGAACCACCTTGTAGTTTTAGCCAACAAGTCATTGTTTTTCATCCTTGTCTCTGCAGCAGTAAGCTGCTGTGGGAGATGAGGCAGGAGGCAGCGGCCTGCCTGGGGCTCCTGTGTGGGGCCATCAGCTACGAGGCCGAGCGCATCTTCAAGTGGCTCTTCCTGAAGTTCAGCGCCTGCAGCCGTGACGAGGTCAAGCTGCTGTATCTGATTGCGATGCACCGGGGACTCGAGGCAGCCGGCGAGAGGAAGGCTTTCTCCCAAGTCATGCAGGTAGGAGAACATTGGCCTTAAATCTTTAAAGCTGCTGTGAGTTAGCCTTAAGCCATTCTTTTAGTGTAATTTGTTAGAAATGGCACAGCCATCAATCTGCTTTGCTGAGTGAAATGCACTGTAAAAATATATGTTCTAGTTGACTGCCCCTGCCTCTGTTTGAGACAATTTGGATTTTAGACTGACCATTTCTGAACAATCAGGGCATCTCTTCCCTGATTGGTGAATCCAGGGTTGTCCCAAAGATTATAATGGTGATGATGCACCACAATCCTCCTTTCCAGCACCACCATGTAAAACATTCCTGGGCAGAACCCTGAAATCCATCTTGTCTGTCAATCAGAGGTATATGAAAGGCCACAATTCTCAATGGCGGAGAAGCGCAGGGATTGAGTAGAGGGGGATGGGATCTATTTTTGGTTGTTTGTATCAAAATCTGGTTTTTGCTCTGTCCCTTACAGATTGAAGTAGTCTTTTTAAATTTGTACATTTATTGGAACTTTAGGCATTTAAGTTATTTATTATACTGACTGATGGGTAGTATTTGATCATAGGGCTATGATTATTGTCCACTATTGTTCTCATTAATGTACACCATTCATATTCTGCTTATTCATACTCATCCTTACTGTTCTGTGCTGTGGCAGCTACAGCCTTCCAGTACACTCTGTTCTTTGCCGATCACATACATTGTACAAAGGAGAAGGCATTTCCGCTTTTGATTGTCATTTTGGATGACAGAATCAAAAGGGTAGACTACAACGATGTGGGCTAACCTTTTGTCATAATAATTCTTCATGAACCATGCACAAACAGTTGTTTTGCTTATAATTGGGGAACACACTACAGGATAATTAGCTGGATTTTGTACCCGATTTTCCCCTTCCGACTCTGGTCAGCAAAGCCCAGTTTTTTTTTTTTGGTTGGTCTAACGTTTATTTTGCCAGATTATCCTGTGGTTTTGGGTATGTTAAGATTGGATTTTACTTCCCCAAACCTGATCCGGCCCGCACAGATTCGAAAATTGCAAATATTAAACTTCAATATTTTAATGTATCAATATTTACGATCCGATATTCTGAGTTGTGGGGCGAACCGACAGCTGAGTACAAAGTGTAGGACTTGTCACGTCAGAAAGACGATGGCCAATTGGGAGGTAATCACAACAAAAGCCATGGCGGAAAAAGCAAAAGTGTGATGGATTTGCGAAATAGGGGAGTCGAACTCCCGCAGCAACTAGTAAGTCAATTTTCACGCCGTCGCCATGACTTTGTCCATAGTGCTTAGGGATGTCCACCATATTTGTTTACGCTACGTTTTTGATCGCGAGATTGCAATTGA
Source organism: Molva molva (assembly GCA_900323295.1). Lineage (NCBI taxonomy): Eukaryota > Metazoa > Chordata > Actinopteri > Gadiformes > Lotidae > Molva > Molva molva. The sequence continues at coordinate 5,854 of OOFG01059895.1, forward strand.
GATTTGCATGAGTTTTGGTTTCGAGAATCAGGACTGGGTTTTTGGTCAATGGAATCTGTTGGTGTGTGGGGTAGGGCTGCAGCTATCGATTATTTTAGTAATCGAGTACTCTATTGATTATTCCATCGATTCATAGAGTAATCGTATAAGAAATACTTTTTCAAAAGAGCAATAGTAAATATACAAAAGAGAAAATAATAAGACAGGTCCTATTATGAATGAATGAACAACTAATTGGTTTCCTTTTTAGAAAAATCAACATTTTTATTGCTTACACCGCCAGATTTTTTGCTTTCTGGGGTATTTTATGACAATAATAACATGAATTAAGCTCAGGCTTTCACAAATTGTCTGCAGCATTTTATTTTCTGTAGTTATTTGCTTGAGCAAAACTTTACATATAGCGTAAATTAATGTACATTTTTTACTAGCCTTCATCTCAATTAGCAATCATATTGATTTACGTTAAATGCTAACGTTAACTTTACCTTGCGTCGGGTCCGCTCTGTGAACTGGATGCGTATACTGGATGCTTTCTGCTGAAGCATTGACATCGTGCTGTTGTGGAAGGCTAGTTTGCCTTTACAGTAAACACACTGTACAGAGTTTTCGTTCCTTATTGGGGTGAAATGATCCCATACTTTTGACACTTTCTGTCGTTTTCTCTGGCTTGTCTCTTCTCTTCTCGCCTCGCTATTTTCTCTCTCTTCCTCCATGTTGCAATCCCCGCCGTCGTCTTCATGTCCACAGCGTAAGCGCGTTGTGCGACAGTAATAATCATCCGTGCGAAACACAGTGCGCTGTATATAGTTATATGGATACTTTTTTTGTAATCGAGTTACTCGAGGAATTGTTTCAGCCCTAGTGTGGTATGCTGTGTTGGCAAAATTGTATCGTTCCACACACTATACGACCAAACAGTTAAATGTATCTCCATCTATTGTTAAGTGTGTGGTCTGTCAAGTTTTCTAATTTTTCTAAACCGTCTAGTGTGTGCCAGGCATAACATAAAGACACCATGAAGCGGGCAGCATAGTTGAAATTCGTTCGGCGATGTCGTAAGAACAAATGTGCGTGATTGCGGAGAAACCAAACAAACGCAGGCACCTCCAAAATTTTGTAACTTGTGAAATCTCTGAGCATTGTGTGTGATTATTAGTCCAAAAGTCATGGTGGGTGGGATTTTATTTTGTGTGCACCCACCCGTGTGAGGGCTAAAACGTGTAAGAGTGTGACTATCATTTGACTACCAGTGTGCCAATGCTACATGTGTGCAATAAACCTCCAACCCAGCTCCCCCTATTTCCAGGGCATGACAGGGCATGGTGTGGTGTGCGATAAATAATAATGGCAACAATGTCCTTAACCTTTTTAATTATATAACTAAATGAAAGAACAAATAAGGAATAACACAGTTGAGAACTCGACTCTGCATGTTTAGTTTCATGTTATAGCCTGTCAAATTAAATTGATTCATTTAAGACATTTTATATATTTGGTTTGATTCAGACAGACGGAACACGCACACAATTATATCCGCGATGATGAATAAATGACGTGAGGAATAAATTGTTTATTTTTTTAACTCATTTAATATATTTGGTACAGGCCTACTTAATATATTGTAGGCTGTATAATGTATGTAGACAGAACCCAGTTATATTTCACATTGGTGAAATATAACTTTCTTTTTTTTTTTATTATTATTATTTTTTGGGCGGATAGGGGCTACCGTCTTTTTATCTAGCACAGATGGGAGCTTGCATCTGTTTTGCGTTCTGATTGCCCGGTCTCCATGGAGACCCCAGTGGTCTTAAGTGATGGAATGTTCAGTGACTTAAAGAAACAGTGTATAAAATAAGTTTGTCTTCAAAGAACTTCATCGGCTTGGCCAGCTGAAGACAAATCTTATTTATGAAGTATGCTGCCCAATTTACGCTTTATTTGGTAATGCGGTATCACCTGGAACAAGAACAAATGGGTTCCAGGAGGTAATGGCATGGGAAATGCAACTGCTCCTTCAGTTCTGTCATTTGTATTCGGTGGCTGATGATCCGGGTGCTTGTGTTTCAGCTTGTGATGAGTAGTCTGCAGTCCATCCTGGAGAACCTGGACACGCCTGAGCTGCTGTGTCAGAGTGTCAAGTGTATTCTGCAGGTGGCCCGCTCCTACCCACATGTCTTCAGTACCAACTTTAGGGTGAGTAGCCTGTGATGAACATACCCTGGGGTCATAAAGCCCACACGCAGGTTGGCATCCCCGTTTTTTTCATGTGGGGTGACTATGAAGTTATTGATGACATTGCAGCTAGACTCGTTTTGGAAATGCAACGTCTATGAGCAGCCACAAGTAACAAGTAGAATAACAATGTCCAGAGCGTGATGCCCTCAGACCGAGACCTAACATTCATTAGTTATTTCCGAAGCAAACTTGGTCCTCTACAGTTGGAGGTTCCTTGGCTGTATAATATTATGACTAAATGATAAGGCTGTGGCTCGTCACTCCTGTTAGCAGGAGGGTTGTTACCTCATCATCTCAAGGCTCCACACTCTCAACATTATGATTCTACTTGCTTTTAACTCTAGCATGTCTTACCACTAGTTACTTTACATTTGTTTGTTTTTTGCCCCGTACGTGAACTCCACGTACGGGTAATATCAAAAAAAATTCTGAATCTTTTGATATTTCAATTTGTTTGCTGTCCAATGTAACAAATTCCCTTCTTCATGTATAGAATAACTTTAATTCCATCCTTTTTAGGACACGGTGGATATTCTGGTAGGCTGGCACATTGACCACACACAGAAGCAGTCGCTTACCACACACGTGTCAGGTCAGTTGGCATTATCTAATTTATTTTACGTTTTTATGGTTAACTGATTACTAGACTACCATTAATTACTAGAATAACTTACTACTTCTTACTTATGTATAGTAATTGGGTTACAAATTAGTTTACAACTTGTCATTTACTTATTGTAATATAATATGATTAACATTATAGAAACAAACTTGATTTTAGGCATTATAGATGTGTCTTATGGACAACCAACACTACCATAAATGTGCCTGATATGAATATATTTAGTCATGGGATGAGAGGTGTGCTGAATTTAAAAATATTATGTTGTGTCTTCCTTTTTTAAATGACACGAAAACAGAAATTAACAATATTTGTAAGATATTAAAAAAATATACTTAAATAGCTCTATGATGTCAGATCTGTGAGGACATGTGTCTGTGCCGCAGGCTGGCTGCAGAGTTTGGAGCAATTCTGGGTTGCAGATCTCGCCTTCTCCACAACCTTGTTAGGGCAGTTCCTGGAAGATATGGAAGCCTATGCAGAGGTAAAACAGCCCCGATTTCTTTTCTGCAAGCACCAGCTGTTTTACAGGCCACTTTTAATTCTGAATTGAATAAATGATCAATAAAGTTTCAGTTTTTCTGTAGGAGTTGTATTTAAATCCACTTAGCATAAAAGCTTTCTAAATGTATATTACCATTTAGTATAAAACCTTTTGTTGGTGTATATGTTTTTGTACGGCTGGCCCCAAATATTCAAATTAACCAAATAATCCTTCGAGAAACTACAACATTATCGAATACTTCGGTACCACTCCGATACATTCCATTCAGTGGGAGAATCAGCAAGACCGATAGCTGTTGTCAAAATGCCATAGAAAGTGGCAGTGTAGGGGCACTTTCAACTAACTGGTGGTATTAGTAATGGTAATGTTCATTAAAGTGTTCGAGGGTTCTCCCCAGGATTTATTTTTTCATGCCAGTGCTCCCTCAGTTGCACCCAGATGAAAGGGTTGTGGCGAGCTAGTGGTTAACAGCTAACAATTTACTGTACATAGAGTTAACAATGTTTAAATGAAAACAAACAATACCAAAAACATCTGCCTAGGGCTGGGCGATTTTCTTCGATTTAATTGATTAATTAGCATTTGTACTACGGTTTGTGAAATAGCTGAACCGCAAAACCGCGGTTTCTAGACTCTGCAGATTTGTTTGATCTTAAATAGCAGGTGAATCCGCTGTTACACATGTCCCTTGGTCCTGACTTTGAATAGTATACTAACAGGAACTAAGCAGAGTGGCATGTTCACATAGTGTTTTGGGGAGAACATAGCACTTTACTCCTGTTTTCGCTGAATTAAGGTCTTATTTCAGTAACAGTGATAAAATGGCATCAATTGCTTTATTGACGATCATATAAGACATATTACCACGTTTATGGGGAACACAACCAACTTAATCCAGCACCTGTGACAGAGACATGCGGTGGAAGGCAGGTGTGTGTAGCACCAAGAGATGCAGATGCCAGCTCAAGCCACAAAGCACCTGCAAAAAAGCAGGTAACCTTGGCAGCAGCATTTTCAGCATTTTTTTTCTTGTCATTCCTTATGACAAGAAAGGGCCCCGGTGGAAGGTGCTCACAGATGCGGTGACATATTACATCGCAAAAGATATGGTCCCCATTTATACAGTAGAAAAAAAGGGGTTAATAAAGATGCTGCAAATGATGCACCATATACTTTGGTCTTTTTAGTATATCTAGAGATAAACTGAAAAAATCGAGGTTTAAATTGAAAATTGTCCATTAGTTTGAAAAAAATCAAGGTTTTATTTTTAGGCCAAATCACCCAGCCTCTGCCTACTAGTAATAAAGGGCTGCTCATTTACTATACGTGACAAGAACAGGTAGCAATGTTTTTTCCTTTTCTGTCCATCTGTCATCCACAATAGCACATGTAGTGTTTTTTTTCTGCTTACTTGGGAATTGAGCTTGTGCTGCGGGGCAATTTCATCATAACTGCACGTTGAAACCCACTTTTTTGGGGGGTAATTTAAGGTTAATAGGGTTTAATAGTCTCATACTATGGAAGTCTACCATGTGTCTTTGAAAACTTTTACACAAGCTCTGACGTAACTGACTCGGACTGATGAGTGGATTCGAAAGTCACTGGCGTCCTCTACGCAGCAATCCCACGTGTTATTGTAGTTTTGCTTTTTGCATTATTACAATTATAACATTTGTTTTGAAGAGCCAGTGAACCTAAAACCGCTTTGTTTTTGTTTTAAACGTGGTCATTTGTCTTATATTATCGTCAACATAATAATCTATGCCATTTTATTACTGTTACTGAAATAAGTCCCCAATTTAATGGAAAAACGGTGTGAAATCCTATGTTTTTGCCATTCTCCCCAAAACACTATGTGAACGTTCCACCCTGCTGTGAACGCAGGTAGCATTCTTTTCGTGACGTCTGAGTACCTTTCCCGAGGTAGTCTGACGTCACGACCAAGGGGCAATGGCGGCGCGGTTTGTGTGGACGTGTGGAGCTCTGTCTGGGCAGCGGTTGACTGCAGTGTCCGTGAGCAAGTTGGGCTTTTCGGACACTTATTGTATAACGCTACGGTGTGTGTGGATGGTGAAGCTCCGTCTGAGCAGTGATGTATTTAATGTCCGCGTCCGAGTGAGGGTTAGGCTTCCTGGACACATATACAGTATAACAGTATAACGCTACAGTGTGTGGTGGATTTCATATATAACATTGCTTATTAAAACGCTAGTAACAACAGTTACACAATGACTGTACTAAATAAGTATCATAAAGTTGGCGTCAGTCGTAACCATGGGGATAACACGCCCCCCTCTTTCCTAAAACTCTTAGCCCAAAGCACTTTTTTTTTTTTTTTTTTTTTTTTTAATCTGTGTTCGAATTCCATCTGAAACAGTGGGTTCACTGGCTCTTTAATGAATTTAACTTGTTTGGAAATTTACAGGAAAAAAAACATCAGAAGAAACGAGATTCTGCCGTGGTCTCATCTGTGTCATTCAGTGAAAGATAGGCCTACGCATTGTGAATGCAGCTAGTTCCTGTTTTTATTTAGATGTTTTTGATTATGAACTCCTCGTATTATCATATGGAAATCCAAACGATTATCCAAAGCTTGAGAAGATGTATTCGTGCCAGCCGTATGTTTTTGTGACGTGGGTTTGTTTGTCTTGAACTCTTGAAACATCTCAATTTCAGGACCTGAGCCACGTGGGCTCTGGAGAGGTAACCGATGAAGACGTACCCCCCCCTACGGTCTCCCTCCCCAAGCTGGCGGCGCTGCTGCGCGTGTTCAGCACGGTGGTCCGCAGTATCGGGGAGCGTTTCAGCCCCAGCAGGGGGCCACCAATCACGGCGGAATACGTGTCAGATGTAAGGATGCCTGCCTTTCTTATATGCAGTAAAATATTGCAGACCAAATTCTGAATTCTAAATTAACACATTTGTTTTAATGAATTGAACCGCTTTAGGAAAGATGTTTAAAATTTTGAGGGCAAAACTATTACTTGAGGGCAGATCCATTCATTAACAAGCAGGCATGTTTTTGAGTGCCCCTACATGTGTTTGTGTGGCGTTAAATATTAACTGACTGTGGAGCACAGAGCTCCTTTGGAAAAAGTCAACTAGGAGCCCTGAATGGTAACATATCACACAGCAATCATACAGAAAGGAACACTGGAAAAATGATGCTTATTGCGCTAAAGATGACCCAGCCGGTAAGGACTTTATTACAACTGATCTCTCCTCCGTCTCCCCCTCCCACTCAGATTCTCAACAGGGTGTTGTCCTGTGTCAGCACCGCCCGGCAGGTGCTGTTCTCCGAGGCGGTCCTCACCGCGGGGAATGAGTGTGTGAGCGTGCTCCTGGTCAGCATGGAGCCCTCCGCTCAGCTGACCGACGTGGTCCTGGCGTATGGCCTGGACCAGCTGAGCTCCTGCCACGGCTGCGGGCAAGACTACAGCCTTGCCGTGCTGGGCCTCCTCACCCTGGTAAGAACACGCAAACACACACTGTTAAGTCCTGTGATCTCTTGACATTTTCCAAAAAACGACCAATTCAAGTTCTGAATGGAATTCATGTATTTTGTAGTACATATTTGTTTTATTTAATTTTAGTATTTTGTCTGCGTCCAGATCATTCTAAACATGTCTGTTTTGCAGATTGTGGACCAGATCAATACCAAGTTGCCGGTATCATTTGTTGAAAAACTGTTGGCACCAAACTCTCAACTGTTGGAGCTTCGCTTCCACAGAGAGAAAGAGGTGAGTCTGGCCATAACTAAGCTATTCTTATTATGCCGTTTGATAATATATCAATTATATAAATAAAGAAGTAGATTTCTTGCAGAAACAAGTTTGCCTCCTTTCCTGTCGAACATATGACTAGATCAGTCAGGGTTTCATTTTGCATGTTTGTTTTTGTCTTTGTAGGTGATGGCTGCTACTCATGGTGTGTACCAGGCTCTCCTAAGCCTGAAAAACATCCCTACACTTGAGGCAGCCTACAAGCTGGTGCTGGGAGAGATGTCCTGTGGTCTTGCCAGCCTTCTTGCCCCACTAGAGCAAGGTGCCACCCCGTCCCCCTCTCCTGACATCCAGCACCCTTCCTTCGCCTCTGTGCTCCTCCCCCCAGAGAGGGCTGAGTTCACCCTCATCTTCGACCTTGGTGCCCTCACTACCATTGGCAACACCAAGAATTCCCTCATTGGGGTAAGACGCTCTTGCTTTTAACTTAAAGCTGCTGTAGGGAAGATTGGAGAGTTGTAAAGAGAGAGGGAGAGAAAAGGGCAAGATTTTGAAATTAAACGACCCCAAAAAGGCCCTCTTCCTCTCTGCTCCCTCCTTACGTTTCTCCACTGTTGAGTGTTAGATTTACACACCTGTGGTGGAGATATGATGACACCGTGTGTGTGCATGTGATTGACAGGCAAGATGGTTTCTCAATCGCATGGTTTGTCAATCACATGCACACATACAGTGTCATCACATCTCCACCACGTAAGCAATCCACTGTCAGAAAGTGTTTGAGTGTATCACTATTAGCTTACGGATGGCTATGGCATTTCAAACAAAATTCCACTCAAATTGTAGCTCTTCAATCTAACCTTCAACCTTAAATTGGCTACATATAGACAGCTTTGTATGTTGGTTAGTCCAATAGTGTCTTGGTGAAATGGGAAGTAATGGAAGACGATCTTTGCAATGCGCAGATGTTCAATCCTTTCATTTGAGGCTTCTTTAAGGGGAACCATCACGCTCAGCAATTTTAAAATATAAGAGACTGCTGCTTCATACTCGTGTTGTCAAAAGAAAATGCGGTCTGCAACATCCACTCTTTTTAAGCCATTCAATTTGAGAGAAGTTCAACCATTGACATAATTGAGGCAGTGCTCTTTTAATAGAAAATGGTGAGCGTGACTTGACGGTTACCCTTTTTTTTTTTTAGCATGTGAACACAGAGCTTTTATTGGATCATGCACACTGCTCTTACTATCTCCCTGGGAGGAACTCAATCTTGTATCTTTCTTAGTCTCACTGTTCAACAGATAGGAGTGACATCTTTTCACTCTTCACTTTCTTTTTTTTACTCTTCAAGCTGTTCTTTATTTATTTTTTTGTCCGGTAGTTTTTATTGCAAGTGTTTCAATTTGTCATCCCTAACCTTACTACCTTCTGTGGTTTTTAGATGTGGGCTCTGTCTCCCACAGTGTTTGCCCTGCTCAGTCAGAACCTTCCGGTGGTTCACTCTGAGCTGGCGGTGCACTACCCAGCTGTCCAGTACTCTGTGTTGTACACACTCTATTCCCACTGCACAAGGTAACTCTCCATTGCGCACACACACTCATTAAAATAAACGGGCATTAAAGCTACACTATGTAACTTTTCGACTGCAGCTTTTGACTAAATAACAAAATTCCATTATCTGTACTAGAAAATGTCTCTTGAATAAAATACCCCCCATCTACTATTCATTCCCAGTAGATATCGTCTCAAACTTGCATAGTGCAGGTTTGAGTCAGAAAGCATACATTTTTTGTGACACGTGGCAATGTTGAATATTTTAACAACGGCTGACTTTCCCGCCATGAAAGTCAGTTGACGGCAATAGTTTGTAAACTTTTTTTTATTTAAAGGTGTATATATGTGACCATATGTGGAGCTCTTAATGCAAACACTTTCTCTGTCTTCCCTGATTGTCGGTAGGCACGACCACTTCATATCAGCAAGCTTGTCCTCCTCATCCCCCTCCCTGTTTGACGGGGCCGTCATCAGCACCGTTACCACGGCGACAAAGAAACACTTCAGCACCCTCCTGAGTCTTCTGGGTGCCCTGTTGTCCAAGGAGCATCTCTACCCAGAAGCCAGGTATACACACACGGTGTTAAGTTCAGTACATGCATGGAATATTCATTAAGCTGAGGCTAACACAGGTTATAGATGAGGTCTTATGAAAACAAGGTTTGACTGTACATTTTCTTTAGTTTGTTTATAAGTCCATATAGTACCATTTATAATTCAACAGTTGCTGTGTTAAATGCCCTGGTCACTAAAAAGTCATGTGATTTGCTTCTCACTGGGTTAAATGGGTCTTCTGAATGTAGTGTGCATGATCAAAGTATTACTGGTAGAAGTGTGTTTAACTCTTTAAGAAGGTGGAAATTACAACACACATTCCCCCTAAATCAGCTAGGCCATACCTTGCCATCAATCTGGCAAGGTAGCATCTTTTTAGTTTTAAAAATCTTTAAATGAACTGCCAATTTATCGTCAATCTGAGTTTTGGATTTTTTTTGCTGTGTTTAGGAAGCTCTTGCTAACCTGGGCCCAGGAGATTTCTTTGCTGATGAAGAAAACTGACACCTATGCTCCCCTTTTTTCATTGACTTCCTTTCAAAAGTTCTGCAAAGGCATACTTGCTAACGGTAAGCTCAATGGACAACATGAAAGGATGTCTTCATGGGTTTGATGGCTGGACACATTTAAAGGCTAGCTATGCTATTTTCAGCTTTTGTGAATTGATAAAGATGGCATCGCTAAATAAAGAGTTGATTAATAATCTATGAATAAACCCTCACACACTCAAAATGTGCAGTCGCCAAGGTCTTAAGAATGACAATGAAGTTACACTTTCACAAACCTGTATTGTCTGGTTGCAGTGGCATCACATTGCCACTTGTCATGCTCAACAAAGTATATTAAGAATGTATTATTAGAAATGAGGAGTATTTGTCTTATATCTATGCTTTTAGTAATGTCTCCTCCCCTCTCTCCATACATCTGGACAGCTCTGAACGATGAACCTAGCATCTGCCTCCAAAGCTGCAACAGCCTGCAGGTTCTCTCTGCATCTCTGTCCACTGAATTACTGCAG
>OOFG01059896.1:0-22724 GCA_900323295.1 Molva molva
TTTTAGTGTGTCCCTCCCTCGCTCTGACCTCCCTCTCCCCTCAAACCTGCACGACCCCCACCCCACCTCCATCGCCCACCACTCTCCCCATGTTATCAGCCAGTTAGTGACCAATGTGCCCCTACCTCCAGATACCACCTGTTCGTCTGAATAGGACGATATGAGCGACAGGCCCTCCAATCAGCTCCTAATCGCTCCAGTTTAGTTCCTGATTAACCAAAATAGACTCACAGCCCAAAATAATGTGTGTTTGTAGACACGTGTTTGTGTGTGTGTATGTGTGTATACACATATGTATGTGTGTGTTATACGTTGTATGTATTTTTATGTGTCGACACGTGCATGTGTGTGAGTGTGTATGTGTGTCTATACGTGTGTGTATTGGCGGTGCTTCGGCTGTGAGGGTGATGCAGCTGTTAATAGGCAGTGTTCATCACAAAGCTCTTGAATGTTATTTCTGTATTCTCATCTCGCCTGATAATTCTGTGGTCTGCTTTTAAACCTCTTTGGTCTGACTGCCTGCCCTCCTCTTTTTACTCTCGTTTTCTTCTACATTTTTCATAATGTGTGGGCCGAGCCGACCCTGTTACTGTTTTTATCACATTCTATGCTAGCCTTGGGTGAGGAACTTTGTTGTGGTTTCATTTCCTGCTCCTCCTGTTTGGCTATAGCTGTGCTGTGTGAATGACTTAACTTGATGTGCTGTTTGCTGTGTCACAAGGACTCTGCTTAGCTCAGGTTCACCATGACTAGAAGGTCTACAAGGTCTCAGGTTCAATCCAACAGAAGCCTTTCTGTATGGAGTAAGCAAGTCCTCCCCCCTCCTCATATCCACATGGGTCCATCAGGGATCGGTGTCCTCCAGCCTTTAAAGACATGCTAGGTTCTTTGTCTGTCTGTCATTGTCAGCAGGTAGTTAAATATAGCATGACCTGCTAGAAATGCTATCATCAATGCTACTTGTGAAAGTCCAAGTTGTCCCTCTAGACCGACGGCATTTGTTGTTTTGTTGTCTTTGAGACTCTATAAGCGTGCAACTCCTGCCTCTCTGTAAATCTGTTCCTCATCGATCCATTTCCCAAGCAACACAGCACCCTCTGAAACTACTGCTGGGAATTTAACAATAGCTTCTAATGGCTGACTACAGAGGTTTTAAATGTTGTAAATGCCTTTTTTTCCCAACTGATAGCTTAGTGCTTAAACCACTGCCCTCTGCATTCATTGCCCCACTGGATCCCTGCCCCCACCCCAAGACTCAACAACGCCAACCTAGTACCCATCCCTTGACCGGTTGTGAAAGCCGCTCTATTGTATTGGAAATTCTGTGGGAGGCAGGCAGCAGAGCTGGGAGTTGCGTAGAGGGGTGATTAGGGAACTAGATCCAGCAGAGCTTCAAAGGGAACTGGATCCGCTGCAACGCCTATTGATCTGGACTGTTGCAGGCCAGTTTTAGCCAACCAACCAGTTTTAGATCATCCAAACCCTGCCCACAACTAGCAGTTACTGCTGTTTTTAAAAGCGCAGCCAGGAGCAATGCTGCTCACCCCCACAACATTAGACGCTTCTGCCAGTAGCAAATAATGAATGGTATTATTCCAGTTGAAGATGGTATCATTCACTGTTTTTGATGGTAGAGAGACTGTTGCTGCTGGTATATAGACTGATGTTGATGGTTAAGACCGTAATTGATATATAGAATGTATAGAATGTTGTTATGAGTACATATACTGGGGTTGATGGTGTATAGATGTAGATGGTATGTAGGCTGTTGTTGGTGGCATATAGACGTTTGATGATGGTTAGAGACTGCTGCCGATGGTATGAAGACTGTTGATGGTATATAACTTGTTAAAGACTGAAATTGGCAGGGACCGCAAGATACGATATTATGACCTTCGAGTGCCAACATTATATTTACAACATTATAATACAACACATTATGATTCTTTGTTTGATTTCATATTTTGTGTCGATTAACATATGGATTTGGGTTTGGGTTTAACGTTGGGGTTCGGGTTTAAAAGGTCTGTTATTGTCTGCCATTGTGATGCGAATCAACTATAGGTGTATATACTATAGCGCCCTCTGTAGGATGTTACCATTAACCTTTTTCCATTATGATTACATTTAGTTTTTCGGAAGCAAAGAATCCCGCTACTCACATGAATCCATTTTTTCCCCCCCACCCCTAAAGATGTTGCTGATGGTAAAGACTGTTATAGATGGCTGACCCAAAAGACAAATTTGGTGTCTCCCAGGATCCAAACTTAAAAAAATGCATCATGAATTTCCATAACCTCTCCATTTATAAACTACACAAAATGTGTAGTTTATAAAATAAGTACAATATCAATATAAAATATCGAAAAACAAACATAAAAACACTCCGTTTCAAGTTTCAGAAATCTCCAATAGACAGCCAATAAACAAATGAAGTAACTCGGCGTAACTCACATCGTCCACAGGTCCAGCTGGAATTCGAACACTATACAGTGTTTCCCCTATAATTTTTTTCAGGCCTGGTGGTACGCACCGAAAAAACCGTGAACGGAAGAGGCGCGCGGGATGGCATATTGGCGCGGTCGGCTTTGGTCAGATGGCGCAGCAGGCGGTCTGCAATTTATATTTGTGTTCAAATGTTTTTTCACTTGGTATATCAAGACTTATAACAAAGTGATCACAAGCAGAGGATGACTTGGATAAAATGCATTTATAGCATAAAAATAAATATGAACTTTGCAAAACATAGCACATCATGAACAGAGCAGAGCTGTCAAACTTTCTCTATAATCCCATTCGAATTTCATTCCTTATTTTTAATATTCGAATTATATTAAAATTTGTATACTACAATTTTGCTTATTAATACTTACTGTATCTATACACTGTATACACAGGGTTATGCAGGGTAATGCCACTATTAAACGTTCTGTCTACTAGAGGGCATTCTACCAATAAACATTTCTTAGTTGCCAAGTAAATAATAGGTAAAAAAGGATATTCAATTAACGGTTAATATAATTAGCCGCATTGTCCGTGGTGATGGAGCACTGAATCACGACTGGCGTTGGAAGGTCCTTTTACATTGAACGCGATTGTTGGTTGTGATTTTTTCACACGACAATTAAATATCAAATCATTGAGTTGAATGGGACTGTACACATACAACGTGATTTCCGTTTCGCGAAAAGACAACATTAATTTTATTCGCACCAAGGTAGATATTTTTACGGCTCTCGCCAGCGATGATAACCGTTTAACCAATCACATTCGGGTATTTTTGTGATAGTCACCATGGACACTGTACAAGTTGTAGGACATGGCGAAGGTAACAGCCTATTTACGTTTCTCAACAGTGTTCTTACTGCATCCATAGTGGTAAACTACAATCATAGACCTATACTTCATTCTACATTCATACTACATTCATCTCGATAGCGGTCGGCGCTACAAGCCAATGTTTACTTGCACTGTGGTACGTGAATATCGGTTGCTTTTAACATGATAACATGAAGGTGTGCAGTTGTAACGCAACAGTTTCGTTTTGGATACCAACTTTCTGTGATAGCCTATTTTAGTTATTGAACAGGGAAACTAAATGCTCCAAAACACACCCATTTATCATAATTCCCTCATCCGCGAACAGCCATTCGCTATACTATTTAACACTTGGTTTAAAAATTAAAACTCATAGGATATTTTGGTGAATTTCAGGCGCATATTCGCATTGCGCCTGATGTAAATAGTTTTTAACGTGCGTGTAGACTTTATTGTTCATCAGGCGTGACGTGAGAAAAGCATTTCGTTTTCACATGCGGGTAGGCCAAGGCGAGAAGGGCGAGATACGCTAACGTAAGCAAATCTCCCAGGTTTTGGAGTTTTGGAGCAAAAGGTTGAGATATTTGGTTGTCCGTCCCAGCTTTTTCTGTTTTTAGGGGCCATGTCACGTTATCTAACCTGCATCCCTACCTGCATAGGTATGCCGCGCTAGAGTTTTTTCTCTTTGATACACTCGCGCGCTCTCGCTCCGCAGTACTTAAAATACATGTTACCAATGGCATTCGCATAAGATAAAGATAACGCTGCGTTATTTTTACTGCATAATTATTTTTTAATTATTATTGTTTATTGCATTTTCTTTTTAATTATAATTTCTTTGGGCCTCGTTGGCCTGAACAATTATAGGGGATCACTGCTATATGAGATTTTAAAAAAAAAGTGTTTTGGGCTGAGCGTTCTAGGAAGGAGTGGGGCGTGTTACGACTCACGTCAACTTTGTCAAACCTTTTTAGTACCGTAGTTGTGTATGAGCAATATAATGAGTGATGTTGTATATGAAATGCGTCACACACCGTGGCATTATACTGAGAAGCTGAACCCTCAGTCGGACGCGAACATCAAAATAAACCGCTGCTTTTGACTATTGTTCTGTCTTGTAGGGACGTTCGTTCTGTGTCACGCTCCTCCATGTTTGTGTTTGTTTTTGTCGCGCACTTGTAGTGAACATACAGCAGGGTCTAAATTACGTAAAATACTGCCGTAAATTAAATTAGCGATAGGAACAATAGAGGGAAATTTCTATTGATAGATATCTTTGTCTCGTCCCCCGATATATATCGTCATATCGAACAGCCCGAGTCAATGGTATATAGACTGGTGTTGATGTGTATAGACTAGTGTTGTTGATGAAATATTGGTGTTGCTGGTATATAGATTGTGGTTGATGGTTGTTTATGGTTGACAGTTAATGTTATATAGGCTGTGGATGGCATGGTTATGATATATTGACTAATATTGATGGTTAAGACTGCTACTGGTATATTCACAGTTGTGGATGGTACTATTCACCGTTGTTGATGTCATATATACTGTTGCTGATGGTTTATAGACTGACCACTAAACAGGATGGTAGGGGAGGTGCCTGGTCTCCTACCAACCTTAAACAGGATGGTACGGGAGGTGCCTTCTCACCAGGTGCACATGGTGAGCCTGGTCTTTTCACTGCTTCGGCTGGCTGACCTCTTTTCTCTCTTCTGTTCTCTTCTCCTCTTCTCTTCCGTTTCTCCCATTGCAGTCGGCTCCTCCTTGGTATTGTTTACGCCTCTCGCCCTTTGCTGCTTCATTCCCTCCCTCCTGGAGAGGAGGAGCAGTCGACACTCGGCCACGTGAAAACTCTGTTATGCGGAAAAACACTTTCACAACATTGCTTCGTTTCTTTCTCGAGCACATGCTTGCTCTCTCTCTCTCGCTCGCTCTTGCTCTCTCTCTCTCTCTCGCTCTCTCTCTGCCTCAGTGTCTTGTGCTCCCTCTGTCTTCTTCCTGCTGCCTATGTAGGTCACCATGACTCACTTCTCTATGCTTTAGAAGGCGGTGGATTCCTCCTCGCCCCATCTCGCTTCTCGCTCCCGTGCAGCAGGAATGTGCCCGGTGCTGCTGCGAGCGCACGGGACGGCTAAAACCGAACTGCCATTTTGTCTTCACACGCACTTCCACCATTCCTTCCATTTCCGTTACTCTATCAATCTGTCTCTCTTGATTTCTCTTTCTCTCACTTTGTCCATCTCTCTCTCTCTCTCTCTCCCTGTTCATTAAAGCTGCTCCTCTTGAACCACCTCTGCTGGTTTTAAAGCGAAGGCTGTGTTTGTTTGCAATGTGTTGCACACATGCCTGTCAGTAGGTTCAGAGAGAGCGAGCAAGGAAGGGAGGTGCCCCCCATGGGTGCTCTGTGACCTACATTGTACATCCAGCACTAGCAGTGTGTTTAGCATTAGCGTTTAGCACCAGCATTTAGCATCAGCGTTTAGCATTAGTGTCTAGCACAACACTCAGGCCTGTGTCCAGGTTCACAGGAATGCTAGATGTTGTAGCCTGGTTGTCAGGGGGGATGCATACAAAGTGTTAAGTCTCTCAGCGGAGCATGTGCAGTTGGGTTTAAGTTATTTAGGAGCGTAAGTCTGTTGCGTGACAGCATTGACAACCCAGTCGGCTCCAAACCAGGCCATGACATCCTACTCTCTTGTGCTGGAACAGCTTTGACTTATCCCCTGTCCCTTAAGCCTGCTACCTGCTGGCTGCACTAGTTTGCTTCCTGGCTGTGTGGTGTGCATACTTAGTACTGCACAGTATGCATAAAATATTGCTATTCCTTTAATAAATATTGCGATCACGATGTGATTTTGCTAGATACACCCCAACCGTGTGAAAAACGACTCGCAGGACAAAGGACGCGAGCGCCCATTCGTGCTAGATAAAAAGACGAGTCCCCATCCATCCAAAAAGACGCGTGATCTAATACCCACGAAGGCTACTGCGAAGCCTGCAAACCGATCCACAGAACCACTATACAGCCCAGCTTCACCAGATAGAAGCACTTCACTGGAAGCGAAAATAAGTCATGATAGAACCAATATGAAATGCAAGTGTGTTCTGTCTGTATATATTATATACAATATATTAAGGATACCAAATATATTAAATGTTTCTCAAACCAATGTCTCTCAAATTGTATATGATATTGTAATATAGGCCTGTACCACTGTCTGTGCTACACTCCACCTAGGTGGATTTTACTGGGCTCCTCCAGTAAAAGAGCAGGGGTTGTATGCTGCCATGTCAGTGTCTGTGTTGTCATGGCTTGTTTGACCTGTGCGCATTGATTGCTCAATGCACAACAGGTGTGCACCCTCACCCAGCCCCAGAGTCTAATCAGTCTGACTCGGGCCAGGTGAGGCTTCTTATACCAGCCATCATCCACACACACTCCACAAGGCCTAACACTAAATACAAGATCTGTGCGTTCTTGTGTCTGAGACGCATCGCTATGCACGCTGAGTTCTCAACTGCTTGATTAGTTATTATTAGATCGTTCCTTTAACTATATAATTAAAAAGAACAGATTTCTTTCAGATTAGTCATGTTCTAAAGACTGGACATTGGACAATACACTATTAGATCACTCATTTTGATATTCAACAAGTTTTTTTCCTAATATCAATGACATTGTGTGCCACTTGGGGAAATATGTGTCATACATTGTCCAATGTGTAAACAAGATTAATCTGAAATAAATTATTGTGTGTGTGTGTGTTCTTTTGTGTCTGATACAATTGCCATACACACAGAGTAGAGTTCCGAACTGTGTGATTCATTATTTGTTCTTTAATGTAATTATATAATTAAAAAGGTTAATGTCATTGTTGCCATTATTATTACATCCTACCTTATCTCCTACTAAAATTTGAGGCTTTTCCTTGTGCAACCCCTCAAACGAAAATAATGACAGCCGTTCTGAATGGGGCATAATATCTACTAGGGATGGAACAGTTCAAGTAAAAAATCTGAACTGTTCGGTTCACTATTCACAATTCGGGGGATGTTTTTATTGTTTGGTTAACTCGGTTCAAAAAAAGTTTTGTGCCGTAATTACGGTTGGCCTACCCAGTCAAACCTCTCAGTCTCGGATGATGTGTATATCTTTTCATTGGGTGGCACCCTAATAAATTTGGTTGCACCCCTCGCCGCTTTGTCGCACTATTGGCATGCCATCCATTCATTTTAAAAGATTCACTCACTTTATCACATAGGTGTTCCTTTTTCTACCGGCAGTACCTCGACATCTCTTTCCTTACGAACCAACTATTCGCGCTGTACCTACTAATAATAACAGGCTGCTAAGGTAATATACTCCAGTTACGATATTTTTTTTTCTTATCTGGCGTTCCATCATCTACAGCAGTGCATTTCTTTGCATGCTCTTGAATAGCGCTAGTGCTGCGGTTCAATTTAATTGAAACTTTGTACAAACCTTTTTAGTTTTATGATCATTTGAAGTACCCCCACAACGTTACATTCAAAGCAGTGTGTCTTCATTGGAACTTTAGTGGGTTGTGTTTCCAATGTAGCTAGAATATAGCTTGAACACCGGCGCCACCATACAGCCGTGCTACTGTTCCGGCACTGCTCAAAACCTTTGGCGCACATCACAGCACCAAACAACTCATTATATTAAACACAGAACAAGACCTCAAATCAACGCTGACCGACACTCCATGGCTTGTATAGTGTGTGACCCACTTTACATTGAAGCTCTGCTGTAACCGAGTCAAACTCGGACCAAGAGTGGATCCGAAAGACACGGACTTCCTCCACACAGCCCTAGTGTGCTGTGTGATATTTCAGTTTTGCTTTTTGAAGCAGTTTACATTTATATTAGACCCCCGTTTTCTTGAGATCTAGACTTATTTATGTCATTATCTCGAGATAACGAAACATAGTTTTCCCGTGATAACGAATGAATAGGTCAGTGAGGTGGCCAGTCCAGTGCAGGAGGGCATTGAGGGTAACAATGTCTGAGGAGCAAGAGCATGTTGATCAGCGCATCACATTTCTCTTCAGCCAAGGTTTGACGGCTGCTGAAATAGCATTCTGCCTTGCTGGGGAACATATACACATAAGTGTGCGCCACCTTAGAAGACAGTTGGCAAGAATTCAGCTTTATCAGCGGCGCAATTTAAGTGAGATTGGCTATGTGGTGGACTACATTGCTGATCAGATACAACAAGGCCCGGGGAGACTCCATGGATACAGAATGATGACCGAGTGGTGCCTTTCTGCAGGGTTGCTGGTTCCTAGAGCCCTGGTGTATGAAGTGCAGTCCATTCTGGACCCAGTAGGCATACAATAGACGAGGTGGGATACCATGACGCAGACAGTATAGTGTAGCGGAACTACCTGTGGCACATGGACTCACGATAAACTGACACCTTTTTGCATCAGAGTTAATGGTTGTATTGATGGTTTCTCGCGCTACATAACTTTGATGCACGCAAATTATACAAACAGTAAACCCGAGGTAATTGTATCATATTTTATTGGTGCCGTGGCTGAGCGAGAGGCTGCCCAAAAATGATTAGATCCAACTTTGGAACGGAGAATGTGCATGTCAATAGATGATGAGGATGGAAACGGCGCTCTTCCTGGGCCTTGTATTCTCCAGGGGCAAAGTTCTGCAAATTCGTCTCTCATTTTCCGTAATTATCTGCTCCTACAATTTTGGAGGTATAAAAACCAAACCAATTGCCAAAATTGTAGATATATCAGTACAGTGCGCAATTCCTCAATTGTTTTTAAATTGTGTATACTTATACATATACTACGCATATGTAGACCCGAAGTAAGGACTCCAAAAAGTTTGTAGCTATGACTACAGGGGCCGCTATAACTCATTGTCAAACCTAAACGGCCACGCCCCCATCCCGTTTTATAAAAAAATCTGAAACTTAGAATCTGGGCCTTATTTGACATGCTGAATCTTAAGGACCAATAAGGTCCGTCGATATAGATTTCGCCATACCTTGAAAGTTTTGGAAAACCTTAAATCAATCTGAAAAAAAGACCCGTAAACCCAAATGACCCAATTTGGTACACATACTCCTTAATACTGCCCGACCTTATGGTATTATTTCTCTTTTGATTGTGTGAAAAATGGAGTAATGGATAATAATGGAGTTATGGCTGATTTATGTGCAATCAAGGACATCACCCTAAGGTAATGTGGAAAGTTGTGCGTCGATTGCGAACAACATTACGTCATAGTGTCAATTTCAAATTGCCACTGTTGCAGGTGCTCACCGAGCTATTTTTTATAATGGAAGTTTATGGGGGAAAAAACGCTGACTTTAACCATTCCGAAGGTGAACAACTCAGAGTTGTCAAAGTTGGTACACGTGTAGAAACCATGCGTAAGCAGGTCTCCAAAAAGTAAAGTACCTCTTTGGTGACAGGGGGCGCTCTACCTCGCAATCAATCAAAAACGATCAGCCCCTTTGTTCGATCAATCACAAGTCCGCTTCAAAGCGGCCCAGGGACTCGGTGTGCTCGCTCAGTAGCCTTGCTAGCATTAGCATGTTAGCATGCTCACGGAATATTGCGCACACGACGAGTTGGCTCACGGAACCACACGCATTTTCTTCAGAAAATGCACATGCGGCGACATGTCTAGTTCAATTCTGCTTTCTTGAAGTCATTCAGGTAACCTCTCTCACACCCACGCTTCTCTTCTCACACACTTTCCCACTTTCTCATGCACAAACTCTACTCAAGTGTATGTTTTCATATGTTTTGCAGTGTATGGAATGGTCTTGAATAGGCTAATGTGAAAAACGGATGACAGCCATTTCATTGTTCATTGCATCCCTCAATGCAGCATAGAACAGTTCATCCATTCTACAAGTTTGAGAGAGAGTGCGCTGACATGCAGCTGCTCCTTCTCCTGTAGGTTAAATGGAAGGGCATACAGCAAAGTAATATGGAAGCCATAAGATGGCATCAGTTTACATTCATTTTAGACCCCTGTTTTCTCGAGATCTCAACTTATTTTAATGTTCCCAATGGATATGACATTAAACAAGTAAAGCAGTTAAAAAACTGTGTGGCCAGTGGAGCTCCGGTGTGGTTGTAAAGCAATTGGACTGTGTATAATACAGGTTCAACTGACTTTCCATATGTGTACATTAGTGGAAACTATCGCAGACTTTTAATTAAAACGAGTACACAAGTAGGGCTACCTGTTGAGATTTGGACTGGGCGCTTATTTTATTAATATTTACTTATTCTATGATCCATAAATATTTAAATCCCAGCAAGACTTGTCTGAGTAGGCTAATTGAATATAAGACACACAGCATTTTAGGCTAGACAATGGCATACATGCTAATGACTTCTATCCCCAACTCAGCTTTTACGTTTTTATTTATTATTGTATTAATTTTACACAAATACTGTCATATAACGTATACCCCGGTCAAATGACAGGAAGGTGTGACAAAATAGATGCTGCCCAAGCCTATTTGTGAGTAATATATTGAGCGTTGGGGGTGTAGCCTATCTATTCTCCTGCACATAGCGCGGTGTCATCTGCATATGAATGCAACCTTCTGCTGCTCTCAAACAAACACACCCAGAAGCTCCTTTAGTTTCACACAGAGGGCCTCCTCAGATGCACTCCCTTGAGCAGGGGCATGTGACTGTGTGTGTGTGTGTTTAAGTGTATCTGAGTGAAATGCGCTTATGTGTCGTCAAGTGCCTTTGTGTGTGTACATGTATGTCTGCCTGTACGTGTGTGTGTGTGTGTGTGTGTGGTGTTGTCTAGTGAAGGGCCACAGTATTTCTGGTGCCATTTAAAAGGCCAGAGATGTGGTGTCGTGACCCAGATCTCTGAAGGGCCCAGTGGGGCACATGTGTGTCCTTTTCTCCTGCTCTCTCCAGGGCTGCTTTCACCGAGGACGGGCCTCTCCTCTGGAGCCGGGGGTGGGGGTCTGCTTTGATGAGTCACTCAACAGCACAAAACCAGGAGGAAGGGCGGAGCAAAGGCACAAAGCCGTCTCTGCCCCCTCCCCCCCACAAACCTCTTTGTCCCTGAGAAATACTCCACCATTACATCACTCGCTCTCTCCCTCTGATACACACACACACGCAGGCTGACAGATAATGGCCTGGCAGCCTGTCTTCCTAATGCTGGCCAACTGGCGGCAGCAACACTAGATGGTTATGTAAGTAAAAGCAGGTAGGTAGTGATCTGGCCAGGGCTGATCACACCACTGGGCATCTGTTCCTCTAGCTGAAGAGGTGGATGGGGCGGGGGGGCTTTTGTCTGTTGACAAAGTAAAAACTTTGTGGAGATAACATGAGCAGGCTGGGGAGGGGGTAAGTTATCTTCTCATCTTCCCCTTCGACTCTTTCTCAAAGCCCACCTTGTCCTGTAGCCCGACCCCCTACACACACCCTCACACACACACCCTCACACACAAACATAAACGCACGCACTCTCACACCCACAAACCACCTCACAATCACACACACGAACACCCTCACATACACACCCAGCCTGGACCTACAGCTAACCCCAGGACAGACAGAGGACAGGGGCTGTCTCCAGAGCTGTGGGGGTCTCTTCTTTCTTACATCAATAACGTGTAGAGAGAGAGAGACTACACTGTTCAGAGTCTGGAGGTCTCTCGCCCTCTTTTTATCATCAGCCAAATTCAGAGATGAAGATATGATAAATTATATTCCCACTAGTCCTCTGCTCTCAACTTCTCCCCTGTGTGTGTGGGTGTGGTTTGTTTTTCTGTCCTCGTGTTTCACTCGTCTCTGTGTATGTTTAATCAATAGACCAGACTGTCTAATAATGCGCAGTAATAAAAGAAAAGTGTGCCAGTGTGTTGGGCTCCTGGGTTTTCCAGAGTAACTCCTCGCATCACATTTATTTGGTTTAATCGTCCATGCTTATATTTCTCCTCCACTGGATCTGGGACCATGTTGGTGCTGCATGCGCGGGTGGGCGTTTTCTCCCGGCTATCAACAGGAAATTCCAGCTGTTCCTTGTGGGAGGGGAAGGGGTTCTGCAGAGAGAGGAATTACCCACAAGGCCTTGTGACTCTCTCTTAGAGCAGAGTTTGGTGGGAGACAAGTGATAGCAAAGCTGGAGCGAAATAAAGATTCCTAATGTAATTTGGCCTATGGAGAGTTTTACCACCGTAGCTAATACAAATAATAATAATTCAAAATGTCATGTTGAATAATACAAACAAGTTTCATTACATCGTAATAAATGGTAATTCCAGATGTTATGTCTAAAGAAAATAAGTGACACCTAGCAGCTAGCTATCTCACTAGCTAGCACTCTGTGTTCCAACATTCATGCTGAGGGTCGCTGACCTCTCACCCCTAACCCTTCCTCCGGGTCTGAACCACCTGATGGCTCCCTCTGCTTCAGCAAACTTCCATTACTTCCAGCTGCTGGAAGGAGTCCACGGGCATGTCCTACTCAAGCCCTTCCAGCAAAGGTTTTCATGCTGGTCAGTAGGTTCACCAACTAGGTGGTTTCTTCAGATAAGACCTTGCATGCAGCATCATTGTTAGATCTGATGTTTGGATTAACAGCAGTAACTTTGTAGTCGGTCAGTTGGTTTCAATACAACAAAGAGCTGTAATATTTGCTTGTGGTGTGTGGCAAAGGTTTTGACCATTGTCTACTTATTCAATTACTCTGTCACAAAACGGCATTGAACCAAACCAGGCAATAACAAAAAAAGATTCATCCCAGGATTGAGCACAGTTTAATGTTGTGCGTGAATGTAAAGCACTCAAACGAGGACATTGGCGTCTCTTGTCTTGACTGTACCTTACCTCATTTGTACCTCCGGGACAGTAATGGATCCTTGTTTTCTGAATGCCTTTGTTGATCTGCGCACTGGCTTATGGGTAAAAGGCTTTATTTTCTTTAATTGCATACATCGTGTGTGTGTGTGTGTGTGTGTGTGTGTGTGTGTGTGTCTGATGAATAGGAAAGTACTGGTTCATTGTGAATGGCAGCGCATTGCTTCCCTGAGGGGAGAACATACTGCACTTTCCACTCTGTCACACTTATAAACATACTTACTTGTTCAAACACAGTATACTCACATTAAGAGATAAACATGCCCCTGTTCGAATTTGCACACACACACACACACACACTTGCGCAGGCAGATTGTTGATAAGATGGCAAGTGGTGATGGTGATTAACAATATAAAGCAGGTTGGTGGGATGGCTGTCTTGAATAATTCAAACATTAGCTCATGTCGATTAGTGTTTCCTGTACCTTTAGCACACAGCCAAACCAGTTGTATCATAGACCCAAGTTTTATTATTTATTTTACCAGCACAGCTCTAAAGGTTGCATGTGGAACGTTGATTGCTATAATCCCATTTACTAACCGTGCATTTAGCAATCCAGCTTTCTATCAGATTTCTAGGCCTGCCCAGTACTTTGTGTCAAGTGATGTCATCTGCTAACCTCTTTGCATATTATCTGTCACTTTACCCCTGTACCCCTCATCAATGCAGCACCTCATCCACACAGCTCCCATCCACACAGCCCTCATGTGGCCATCCATGTTACCATGCAGCCCCTCATTCATGCGGCCATATATTACCTCAGCCATGTAGCAACTCAGACATGCAGCACCTCGTCCATGCGGCCATGCAGCACCTCGTCCATGCGGCCATGCAGCACCTTGACCATGCGGCTACGCAGCACCTTGTCTATGCGACCATTGGGCCCAGCCCAGTGATTTATAATTCATCTGGTGGCCTTGCTACCGGCACTCTGCTGCACCAGCATTAACATTCAGTTTAGCCCCTCACTGCTGCGCATCGCAGCCCTGTGCCCCTGCCTCAATGTGGGTGAGGGTGGATATGAATGTGTTTGTGGTTGTTTGCATGCTGACGTATGTTTGAAAGAGATTTGACTGATGTGTCCCATTTAATTGTTTGTGTATTTGAGTCATCTTTATAGCCATCTTGTTACCCAGTTTTAATGTTAGCTGGTTGTGATGTTGCTAGGTGTTTCTATTCATCCTGTGTAGCTACACAAGGCATCATGTGTCCCGGAACACTGTCGGTGCAGAGATTGCATTTTCACACTGGTGGATGTTCTTCTGAGAACACCGCGGTTGTCGGTAACACAAGTTACCGGCACTACATCTCTGTAGTTTCCAGTTTATTCAGGTTTAACAGGCTACGCAGGTTTGTGCTGTATTTGGCCTATGTGATGAAGCTGATTAAAGGTCATTAGGCCTATCTATTGATGAAAAGAAGCCTTTATGAAGCTGGTGTTTTGTTTTGCTACCTTTTTTAGGGTGGCCAAGTGTTCTGATTTGTGCAGGACAGTCCTGATATTTAAGCCTCTGTCCTGCCTCTGTCATACTTTCAAGCTTTGTAGAATTGTTAGGTTTTATGAACGAATATTTGAAAAGTTCATAAAATGCAAAAACATAAAAAGACAATTCACAGTGCAAATCTTTTCCTGTCTGAATCGGGGCCGGCAGGGATCGCTGCTGCAGAATTGCGTTATCAAGCGGTTCAATTTGTGAAAACAAATGTTATATAAATAACACAAAAAGCAAAACTACAATATCATGTAAGGATGGCTGCGTGGACAGTCCATGGATTGCCCCAGTGCCCCAAAGGGGATTGGGGCAGGTACAGGGCAAATAAAAGTATCAAGAATGTCTCCTTTATCTCCTTGACTTACTGCTTGAGCTAGCAAACCTTTTTGATTTGACAAATATACTAATAATAAAAACAACTAGGACTGCTAGCAGTCACGATAGGTATTCGCAGCCCACACGCACCGCCCTACCCCAGTGACCAGCCTTTTCCCACGATTCGCGGAAGCACGTCAGTCGGGGGCGATGAGATGAGTGCCCCCACGAGTGTATCCAAGTCATGTGTGAACGTTAAGTCTGATGAGTCCAGTTCAGGTCTTGTTCTCTTTTTAATAGAATGGCTGTTGATGGATAAAGGTTTTGAGCAGTGCTGGAAGTTATAGCTGTATGGCAGCGCCGGTGTGACAATCTCATTGGAAACACGACCCATGTAAGTTCCAGTTAAGACACACTTCTTTGAACGGGAAGTATTATTGTCTACTAGCGCTATTCCAAAAAATTCACTATTCTGGATGAATGATAGCCCGAAAAGGAAAAAAGGCAGATCCGCTGAACTTCCTTCGAAGTAACTTTTATAATAAAGCTTGAAGCCTTTTTGCAGCCCAGCTGCAGGAGGATCAATGTATTGGCTATGGAATATTTTTTAAGCTCTGCAGCGCTGTACAGTGCGACAGTTTTAATCGCATATGCTATGAACGATTATTTTGTGGGAAGAGAAATGTGCGATACACATTTCTGCGATACACATTTCTGCACTGGTATCATATTTGTATAATGAAAAACATTACTTTGTCTTGTCCTGGACAACTACCCGCGCCTTATTGGAGCAATTCTTCATGAGAAAAGTATTTTTGTAGGGTCTACTTTCTGTTCCAATGCAACTACTATAAACTACATTTCCTGGTGATCACGTTAACCGAACACTACTACGAACAGCTAGCATAGAAGCTACAAGATATTGAACTATTCAGACGACAACCAAATTAAAAGTTACTTTTCGGTAGTCAATAACTTTACCTCAACCAGCCGGAATGATGATGGCCGAGAAAAGACGTCACCGGGAGGTTAAGGAGTCATTTTTCTTTGTGATTAGATGCCCCAAATCAGAACATAAGTCTGACTTCAACACTTGAAACTTGAATGCAAACGTTTAGTTGCTGGCACATTTAGCCACGCATTTGCAAAGTTGTAAAATGTACAATAATGACCGCCCACCAGGACCATCCTGACCATCAAAACTAAAAGTCAAATATATAGCAGCATAGCGCTGCTATCTCTGTCTCTTTGTCTCTGTCTATCTATATTGAACATGCATATCTATATATGTGATAAATAACCAAAACACACACACATTCCATGTCGCTCTTCTTCCCTGTTCCTATTTTCCCGAGTGCAAAGATTTGAGTTGAGTCATCCCGGTCCCTCACCACATCATACAGAGCACACAGTACAGCTAAGGACCACTGGTCATTGAGTCCATGTGTGTCGTTCTGCCCACCGGCTCCAAGGGAAACAGCTGGGATGTTACTATTGATCATGCTCGAGAGGCTTCTTATTGCATAAATCTTTTTGAGCTCCTTGCCGTGAGTGTAAACTCTGAACAGCAGCTGACCAACGCAGAAGTTCATCTGAAACTGTACACACATGTAAGGCGGATTTTCATGTGGAGTCCCGCTGCTTTGTTCCATCAATCATGCGATGACACATGCTCTCTCTCTCTTTCTGGTGCTTTCGCTCTGGTGCTCTCCTTTTCTGTCTCTCTCTCTCTCTGGCATTCTCTCTCGTTTTCTCCCTCACTCTTTCTACACAAAGATCGAGCAGGCCAAAACTATTAGTCACACAGTGTATTCTATTGTAGCATAGTTATGTCTTTGGGTCACAATGTCAAGCGGGCTTTTCTTCGTAATATAGCCTGGTGTGCTCAGTGTTTTGAATTTGTTGGTGTAGGTATTCTGTACAGAGGTCTGAGTGTTTGGAATTGGACTGTTGGAGTGGATTATATAAGATGTACCTTCCTAGGCATCTGGATTGAGGGCATCCGGCGTCTTGCATTCCATCAAAGGGGGGAAATTCAGCAGTTTGGGGGGTTCTGATTGGTCGGGAAAAGTGCATTCATCATCAACAATGGCCACGTCACGGCAGACTGTTTTTGTGGAAGCCAGGTGTGATTGGTAACTGGTTAGGTCGTCACTCTCTCTCAAATGGTATAGTCTATTACAAACTGTTGTCCTTGAGACATTTGAGGCAGAGCAGCTGCCATGCTGGAGTCCCCCAGTTACATGCTGGTTGGCTCCTGTTCTCCCTCTTTTCTCTGGAGGCCACTTTAGCTGTCTCCCATCCGCAGAGAGCTGCTGTTAACCACCACAGAATTACTAATTTGGAAGGATAGAAACATGGCTAACTTCCTTAGTATGACATGGCTATGTGCACTGCAATGTATAGGAATGTAAAGGTAAAACAACATAATGGTGACTAGCTTTGGACAAGCTTGGAAAGTGTTGGGTTGACGATGAGAATGTTTTGTTCTGTGTGCTTCTTGTTTTCTGTCTTTGTGTGCTTGATTTGTATTTGTGTGATGTAGCTAGGGTTAACTTGCATCACGAGACAACAACATGCACCCCTCTGATTTTTACGTAAGCTTTGACTTGTTGTCTATGGGTTGGTGAGTGTAGTGTAGCTCTCGCGGCTAGGCTTGGCTAGCCAGGCTAGCTGCCACAACAGATAAACATAGGCTGAGCCACTCAGGAGGGGGTTGGAGCTGGAAGTGGGGGCCAGATCGTCCATGGTACTTGTTTGGAGAATTGGAGCAGATAATTCAGCCTCGGCCGACGTCTGTTGTTCTGCTTGTTATGGTGTTCTGGTGGTTGCTCTTCTTTGCAAGTTGTAGATGATAAAATGCATATGCATTAAGTTGAAACACAAACACTAATGTGTTTTACAGTAATGGCTCAAAG
The DNA here is from genome assembly GCA_900323295.1 of Molva molva. Taxonomy (NCBI): domain Eukaryota; kingdom Metazoa; phylum Chordata; class Actinopteri; order Gadiformes; family Lotidae; genus Molva; species Molva molva. Next base: position 17,946 of record OOFG01059896.1, read on the forward strand.
AGTTCCTGCGTATTTGATAGTACAAAGTAGATTTTCATTTAATTATCATTTTGGAATGTTTCAATGTATGATGATGTATCCTTTTAGATTTGTGTTCAAGATGCGTTGTGTATTTTAGATTTGTGTTCAAGATGCGTTGTGTATTTTAGATGCGTTGTGTATTATACTGGGCTCTGAAAAGCAGCGCTGTGCCGTTTAGTAGAAGCGCCCGGTTGACTATCGGTTGCTTGGGTTGATATTCACAGGACACAGCCGCTTCTATCACTTCTCTCTCATAGCCCCACATCCGTCACATCCCTGAGTTGCCAAGCAACAAGTTGTGTGGGTGTGTGTGCTTGCACGCACGTGTTACTGTGTGTTGTGACAATTTCCGATTTTTGCCTGTGATAGAGCAGGCGAGAGAGGCTTGAAATGAAATTAAGGCGCAGGGTTATGGAGGGAGTGAGATAGGGAAGTATGAATCATCGATGCCTGATGAAGGGAAAGAAGACACATTTATACGTTTTATAATATATATGTATATATGCATGTGTAAATATATATATGTGTGTGTATGTGTGTGTATATATGTATATATATGTATATATCTATTTCTATGTATATGTTTATATATGTATATGCACAGATGTATATTTTAGGCTTGGGCGGTATTACGGTATACCAGGTTATTTAGAAATACCGAAGGTATGATATTATATACCGTCAAAAATACAAACACACCATTTTTTGTTAAACTTTTTTCCGACATCTTATGAATACATTTTTGATTATGTCGATATGTATTTTGGCAAAGTTTTGAAGCAGGATATATAATTAAATAATCCAAAATATGGTCTAAGTCCGCATTGTTGTTGAGACTGAAATAGGTTCGTTCGCCAACGATTAGTGTCTGGCCCGGGTAGGCAGAGTTCCCCCACGTTTGACAAGTTTTTCAATAATGAACTGAAAAGTGACATTTATAGCAGCATGTTGCTGCTGTGGTGGTATATTAAAACAATCACACATCTCAAGTTTGAAAGTATATAATTGTTTAAGTTAGAAAGCTGTTGGATATTCAACAGATATTGACGCTCTGAATTACAGCGATCTGATGCGGGGAACTAAAGACGCAATCACCGGTAGGACTCCCGTGTGTCTAGCGATGTATATCTGCCCAGGAGACGGTCAGGCAGCAGCACTACTCTCTATAGAGCCATCGTTTGGTCAATATTTCTACACAAGAGGCGAATTAGAAAGTACCCTGCCCTAAACAATAGCTAGCTCTACAACAGTAAAAAGCAGGCAAAAATCTGCATGGCCAGTGGCGCTCCGGTGTGGGTGTAACGCACATAGACTGTATATAATCCAGGTTAAACTGGCTATCCATATGTGTACATTGGTGGAAACTATCGCTGACTTTAAAAAAAAAATTGTGCACAAGTAGGTCCTACTCGTTGAGATTTGGATCTATGGAAGAAGGGCGCTTATGTCCTATCTATTCATTATTCTATAACGTTAGGCCATAAGTATTTAAACCGAGCTAGACTTGTCGAAGTTGGCAAATTGCATATTAGACACACAGCATTGTAGGCTAGACAATGTCATACTTGCTACAATGACTTCGATCACCAGCAGCTTTATTTATTTATTTATTTATTATTATTACTATTTTTTATTGTTTATAATTTTTTTTTACACAAATACACCGTATACCTCAGTGAAATGTCAGGAAGGTATGAAGGTATGAAAAAATAGATACCGCCCAAGCCTAGTATATGTATATATCTATGCATGTATATGTATATGTATATATTAGGGGTGGAACGGTTCACAAAACTCACGGTTCGGTTCATATCAGGGTTTTGGGTTCGGTACAGTACATATTTGGTAAAGCAGGGGATGACACAAGACATATATATAGATATAGACAGATATAGATATGTGAAGAAATGCACTGTTGTTGTGTTGCATACTGGAGTATGCAATAAAAACATTTTACAATTTATGTAAACTGAGTGAATCTTTTAAAATGAATGTACACAGCACAGAGGCATGTTTTACTTGACAAGGAGGGAGACAGACAGACATACAGCTAGACAGTGAGATGGAAAAACAGACAAGCGGGCTCGGAGACGGTCAGGCAGACCGGCTGTACGTCCATGACTGCTATTGGAGGATCCGGGAGGTGCAGCGGAGAATGAGCGTGCTCAGAATAGAATGAGACCAAATGATTCGTTCTGTCACCGCACTCACAGCCTTTCCACGAACTCCCCCTCTCCTCCTCATCCTCCTCCTCCTCCTCGTCCTTCTCCTCTCCTAGAGTAATTGGGTTTTAGGGCTACTCCTCTCTGCTCTGTCCTGTAATAAATATGTTCTGGACACCTTTGATCATAATTAGTTCTGCGAGAGAAATATAAATCAATACACTTGTGAGGTCAGTATATACATGCTGTTTTCTATTACCAATTCGATTTTCAACACCAAAACATTGATATTTAATTTATAGATGATGCATTTTGTTTTTCTCTGTCAAGTTCAATCCACTGTCCACTATGTTGTAGTGTTGTGATCATCTTTGGTAGTGCACTCATACTGCTTATGTGTATTCGATTCTAATGCTCAGCTCAATGCTCATACCAGTGTTGTTATTTATAAATATATCACAGTAATAATAGTATTATGTTATGGATTGAGTTTGTAACACGCCCAGTGACCGTACTGGTTCTTTTGAAGCCAGGATGGTAAGATAGTTGGAACTTGGTGGTACCAGGGTAGAGATTTCTAGTTGAGGAAAGACCAGGATCTGTTGACTCCCTGAGCTGCGTTACCTCCAGCATGTCCTTGTTCAGCAGCTTAGCTATGTAGGTGAAGTGTACCAGATACATGATTATTCCATTAGTCCATGATATCCTCTCTTTCGCTAAAAGTCTCAAACAATCTCACAACACACCCCTCACCACTAGTACTCCAAACCACAGTGTTTGCACTCTGCGTTAGGCCTACGTTCTCCTACATGTGTTCAATACATTCTGTGCACTAACTTATGTCATTGCAGTGCACAGCACTGTAATTGTTAGGGTAATATATATGACTAAATCTCTGTGTTTATGTCTGTGTTACATGTGGGTGTATGTGTGTTCCTGTAATGAATTGGATGGGTTCAGGTCAGGGATTGAGCTGAATGCTAGGATCTAGTTGCCAGGTTACAGTAGAGCTATGCACGGCTGCCATTATCTGCCCTACTGCCTCTGCCCACTGCACTATGCTACACTATACAGTTATCTATCGAGGGTTTCACAGGTGTGCTGTCAGCATGCTACATTGTACAGTGAAATATACTGTAATATTGCAGCTATTATGTCAATATGCTACTGTGTACAGTTACATATACTGTGATATCACAGATATTTTCTATATTCTGCACTGTACATTGGTGTTCTTTCCTATCGCATGTACAATTTGTATATTGTGATACTATATCGAAAGCACACATAAATATAGTGATTTAGTTGTAATAATTAAAGGTAAGGCAGCGTAGGGTACAGCAGGCATAACGCTATCACAAAACATTCGATACATTCTACAGTAGTAGTATACATGCAGTACTGCAGACGCACCTGTAGTGACACAGCATTCCCTGATCTGTATTTATTGGTAAGGACGCGTGCTGCATTCTGGCCTGAGAGGGAAGGGAGTGGCTCCCAGTTTAGAAGACACACTCTGTGATGAATGGCAAAAACCTGTGTGTGTGTGTGTGTGTGTGTGTGTGTGTGTGTGTGTGTGTGCGTGTGCGTGTGCAAGCTGGCTGCTCTCGTCCTTCGTAGAGAGAGATTGGTTCTCTGGCTCTGCACCATACAATCATCTTCTGTGGCTCTTAGCTGGCCTCTGCTGACGTCATGCTGTCTCCCCTACAGCCATGCCTTCTGGCCCGGCTGCTTCCCTTCACCCTGGGTCCACGATCTGGTTCTGGCGTAATGCCTGGTTCAGGTCTGGGTATATAAGGTGTAGATCCTGGTTTATGTCTCGCTATACATTTTAGGCCTGGGTGTAAGGTTGTGGTCCTGGTTTAGGTCTCTGTATAAGGTTTAGGTCTGGGTGTCAGCTTTATGTCCTGGTTTAGATCTGGTATAAGCTGTAGGTTCTGGGTATAAGGTTTAGGTGCTGCTTAAGATCTAGTAAAGACTTTCAGGTCCTGGTTTAGGTCTGGGCCTCGACCAGGTCCTGCTTATGGTTTTCAATCTTGAGGGGAGTCTCGACATTCTAATCCAGACTATATGATGTATGGAAGTGTGTGTGAGTGTGTTTATGGCCCTCCTCTGTCGCGAGCTGGCAGTCTGAGGCTTTATTCAGCGTGTTGGCAGTAAATACCCGGTCCACACTCCTTGTGGTTGTCACCTTCAGGTGACGCGACACATTTCACCGGTCCCTTCGGAACGGATGCCTGAAGCCAGGTGTATGGTACAGGCCTCCAGAAACAGGGTTTAGTGTTGTGATGGGAGACTAGAGGACATCTGGGGGTTGGGGGGCTCTGAAGCTGTTAACTTCATACATATGCACACACACACATACTGCAATAAATGACAGTGGAACACACTGTTAGAAAGAGATAGGGCTCTGCATGGGGTTTCCTGTTTGTTTAGTCAGAGTTGATGATGTAACTTCTCGAGTCCCATAATAGTGCACAGAATTTGTTCAAGATGTCTAGTGGGTCTTATCTGGTCTGCATATTAAGCAGGGAATTAACCAAGGAGCTGATAGGGTATTCCCACTGTGTATCTAACCAATATCAATTGAGGTATT